>CM034000.1:26434439-26608678 GCA_019603395.1 Cyrtorhinus lividipennis | reverse complement strand
CATCTGCCCCCTGCTCAAACATGGACAGTAGAACGTTGGGAACCCGCGTTTCCCCGGAGTAAATTGGCTGACAGGCGGGCTATGAACGGAAGGGCCAACTCCATTGTGATGGGTTGATCGATACTAATCTGGAATCAATAGTTCATTACAGTACAGTGAGAAACCCAACTGAGTTGATTGCAGTCAGTATTTATTAAGATGATAAACGATGAAAGGCGTGTTACGTCCATTGCATCAAAAGACTGTGATATCGATCCAATTGCCGTTCTTAACGATTTCTCACACGTTGATAATGGGTTGAAATAGACTGACGGAATTAACTCTGAACTGGCTCTTAACCACATTAGAGAAGTATTGAGGTATTTGATATTTGAAGCGAAAAACTAAACAAAGCGCACCCATATAGGAATACCTTCTATACTCATTCCACCTATAGTTGAGGATATAAATTACTATCCACCTAGACCACATGCATTGAACCTGCACGTGATGAGTTCTTGAGCCTATGCGGTAGAAAATTGGGCTTCTAAGTGTATTTCTTCCTTCATTCTCATATGAGGAGATATTTCGTAAGTTGTGGAGAGAGTTCTACTGTTATTGGGAGAGGCGACGATTCAATATTTTGTTTGGCAAACTGTACACGCGGCAAAAGTTAAAATATATTAAAATAGTATTTATTTTTGTAAAACTTCACTCCATCTGTTATGAAAAGAACCTGCTTTTGTGCCAACCCATTCGTAAATTGTAAGTTTTAGCTCATCATTCAGCGGTGAAATGTCGGATGAGACGTCCAAAGTCGACGGTGTTAGTCTAGTTTCAGGGCAACAGTCAATTAAGACAACAGGAGAACAGTCAATTAAGGTCAAATTGGGCCCAGAAGATCCACGGAGTCGAGGTATGACTTCAAAGAGAGTCCTTCAAAGAGCAAAATCTATCGGTTCCATGCAAGAAGGACAAGTGAAACTCCTCATGAGCCATTCGTCAATGCATCGGGTGTGGTAGAAATGCGCGCACGGTAGGTATCTGACGCTGTCCCCTTTGGCATACTCGATCATGCATATGTCACATTCTTTCATATCGGGCAGCTCATAAGGACTTGTGGGCAACCGTTGAATGTTACCCATCCTCTTGATGATCCTCACTTGCTCGTCCTCACTGATCAGGACTATTTGTCTGCTAGCGTCTGGCTGTGGACAGACCGCAGGGTTTTGTAGATCACTCTCTATCCTTCGCCCATCGTTGCAATTCAAATCTTGTCTGTCTCTGGGATCTCTTGATAGTCGATTAAATGAACTCCCCATGTAACTGCTGAATAGATATGATTCAAAAGGGAGACATAGCACTAGTTTTTCCAACTGAATGGAAGGCTAATTGAACAATTTCGGGTTGTCCGTTGCTATTGTGTTACATCTACGGTTACATAAGTGCTGATCACCTGTTAGCACGCTAGTGTTGGATTTAAAGCACGTTGATGATAGTTCACCGAATATATCGTATAATATGGGTTTAAGTTCATTATTTTACAAATTATGAACCCGTTTTCATTCCTGACGTTGATCTCTCCAATTTGCCTGAAAATTTGGCATTTGGTGTTCAAAGATGCCTTTTTGGTGTCACATATCCCTTATTTTTCCCAGGGTTGAAGTACAGGGCCATTTCCAAGAACAATGTGTCAGTGTGGAAACATTTTTTAAAATGTAACCATTTTGTTCAGTGATTCCCTTCCGGCTCAAGTTGGTGCCCAAAACTTTTTACCTGATCGCTAAAAGCTGATGTATTTTGAAAATGGAGATTTACGGGAACCTAGCGTGATGCATCACTCCGGACACTAAATCCACGTAGTCGTGGCGATATATTCCGATTGTCTGCTAGATTTAATCACCAGTACGAGTGAAATTAATGCTTTCCAAGAGACAATTATATCAGCGGTTAGAGGAAGCCCAAACTCAGTTCCTATCAATCAAATTTATAAAGGCAGATGAGAACTGCAGTACTCAAGCCCACCTTGCATAGAACTTATAGGTTCACGAGAGTAATTCAGTAATTCAATCAAATAATAAGTACTAATAAACTAACGAGCATATGGAGAAAATCCTTGAATTTATCAAGAGGAAATTCAAGTGAGTTTCTTGTGGATCTTAATGAGGTATACTCACGTATTAAAGGCCTCCCGAAGAATTGCATTTCAGTTCAATAATTCTTCTGCTGGTCACACCCAAACTAACGCGGTTTAATAAATTGAAAAGCGAGAGAAACAGCGAGAGAGTTAACTGCCTAATAAATTATTTCCTCTAAAGACCGGATAATGTTCGAAAAGGAGGAAAAAGAATCATCGACAAATACCGCTTCTTTACCCTTGTGGAAGCTTGCCAAAATGAAAATGAGGCTATTTAGGTAAGCCTTTTCCGCCGGTTCCGTAAATCGGTTCGCTACATCCTTGCAATAGATCTAGATATGTCTCAAGAAAGGAGAGGATTCCTTGCCAACCGATCTCCTTTACTTACCTATTGAAGGGAGAGGAGGAAGGAGCGTTGGTGAGGATTAGGTTGGTTCCAGAGATTACTTAGGCACCCAGGCGTTTTCACAGGGCTGAAGAACAGATGCTCTTCCCTAACAATAACATTCCAACAGGATTTTCGGGTGTCGGGCGGCGGTTAGAACGAACGGAAACGAAGTGAGGAAGCGTCAAAAAGGATGCCTCTGGAAGTGGAGGGATAAAAGGCAGATTTCTGCGATGTTTCGGTTACTACCACCAATTTTTCTCAATCTGAAGGGGATGAGCACTCTCCATCGTACTCAGCTAAAATACGTTTCCTAAAGAAGCTTCCCCACTTTAAGTAATCAGGGATCAGTGTTCAGGTTCAACCAAGTAATTTTACCAATTACGAATGTATTCCTTTTCTGACCCTAATATTTTCCCCTACATGACTTGGTGTTTTGGAGACCACTTGAACATCAATCACGGAACCAATGGAGATGTGGATTCCAAATGTATTTTTAAACAGAGCCTTCGATGTTATTGATGCTGAATTGTTTCTGACGAGTCGACCTACTGCCGCACACATTACGACGTTACATATATGATTTATTTTCGAATTATTTTCTCTCAATTATTAAATTTTATTTACAGGTAAGGGACGGGGCTGGGGGACATTCCTTTGAGATACGCCAAGAAAAGTTGAGGAATACGTGCCGAAGGGTTTTCTAAAAAATAGCTTCCCTTCACCCCTGCATTCCATCCTCCCATGCCAGCGAAAGAAACTGTCTTAGAGTCACTGTTAGCCCTAAAATTCTTTTCAAGAGGACTACAATGGTTCTATTCAGTGGTGCAACCTACCTAGTTCTGAGTGAACAAGATCGCGGTGCAATCCACTTGAGTGGTTTTCATTGTCATACCAAGTCGGATGTGAGACAGCAATTGCTGTCTATTCCTTGAATTGTGAGCACTGCCGTTTGTAGGAATTGCTTATTTTCTCTCTTCCTGCTCACATCCAATACTTCGATTTGTGTGATTGAATGGAAGGTTGCTGTAATGATTCGAGTAGGAAGAAAATGGGAGTTCACCCTATCATCATCTGATTGATAAGAGCAACCTTCTGAAGTTATGTCACGTCCACAGCCTCTATGGAAATTGGAATCTTGATTTGCCTGTTATGTTGTGAAGGTTATGGGTGTGAAGCGAGAGGGTTGTCAGTCAGCTGATGATAGGGTGTACTCCCATATTCACCGGACTGATTCGTAATAACTCCAGTCAGGCAGTCAGTATGATGCCTAGCGCAAATATTTTAGTAGCGACAGAAGTTGTTCACTCTGTGGTAGTTCAGAAAGGACATTACCTAAATATTAAGTACTTATTACGTTTACAAGGCCCATAAGACCGTAGGCTCATTTCAACGTTAAAATCCTCATCCTCTCGGAGTTAGCTGCAGCAATCTTTATTTCTAAAGCTGGAAAAATCTCGACAGAGATACCAGAGGAAAAAAGGCTCGTATGTACCCGGGAATTCAGTCCACAAGTAATATTTAAGGGCTGGAAGAAGGATAAGAGCATCAGAGTTAATGCGTTTTTAACATAGAAGATGGAAAGAGGAGGAAGGGAACAGGAAAAGGTTTAGGCCCAATTTACTCGCCCAGTTCCCAACATTTCCCCTCCAACGGCCGGAGACGTAGGAAGTTCTAGGGCCCCTAATGAGAGTTTAAGAGCTCGAGCAGTCAACGAGAGAGGGGGTCACCCATCCAGGTTTATGAAGAGCCCACTCAGTAACAATAAGAGCCAGGAGGATGATGTTGGAGGTTTTTACGTTTGAGTTAACCTTCAACATTGAGAGCGCCAGTACACGAGGGCCGATGCAGCAATCCATTTCTTTCATGTTGCGGTCATGCATGAATGTCTTCCGCTGGGTCAAACAGTACAACTACGTATAATACGCGGGTATACCATGGTGAATAGTGTGGATTCACGACAATCTATACTAGTGTACATGACGACTGTACCCTTATTATGATGTTAAGAGGCATTTCCGGCGTTACGCCACGCGGTAACACACATCAGAATGATACAGCGAAGGGGGAGTGGGATAATCATTGAGGCTTGAATCACGTCTGTAGTCTATACCCCAGGAAACCCGCTGGGCTGGATGAAAGGATTAATTCCGGGGAAGCCGGTTTCTGGTTCTATTTCGATCACAAAGCAACAGGATCGAACAGGGTTACAGGGGATGGTATCATTAAAATCTTGGACGGGAAGATGGATAGAGGAGTGGGGGCAAATTCGTCACGGTTCAACGGATACGCCTTAGGAACGGGAGGTTGGCCTGCTTTTCCATGCGACCTGGCTGAATAGGAAGCAACCACAGCCCCGGAAGCGGTTTTTCCCCGGGAAACATACGTTGGATATCCGAGTAACGACCTAATGCGATGGCTCAATAACATAATAAGGCAAAAAAATGACAAAGGAGAGTCAGGAGACGACGACGAGTCAACAAATGCAAAATTATATACATTTTTGGAGTTTAAAATGTAAAACCGATCGCTTGAATGTCCTATCTAAGAAGGGGTGGTGGTCGATCACTTTTAACATTTTCAAGGGTAGCTTCGGGTCAGTAAAGATACATACGCTGGCGAGGAGTTTCGGCAATCGGGGAGTAGGCGGTTTTACTCATTGGCGCCCAATTTTAATAGGTCCCCCCTTATCCCCTGATTAGGACCGACTACCACTACATACCAATTTGTTGAACAAATTTATTGTAGTCAGGAATTTACATTTGGGTCACAATTCAGAGAATTTTTAACAAACAAAGAAAAAGTCTTCTGTGTCCAATAAGAAGTAAAATTGTTGTGGAAGCGAAAAGACGAATAAAACCTCTGGTTTACTCAACCGACAACCTTCAGTGCCCAGAAAGAGAATCCAATTCGCGGTCAAACCCAACTTGAATGGGTTCGTCCACGCACGACAAAAACTTGTCTCATTACAGTTGGCCCTGAAAGGTGTCATGTTTTTCCCGCTATCTCGACGTGGAATTTCCTTCCCTGATTACATCGTTAATTTCCTTCTGGGAAACTCCTTAGGCGAGCGTTTCGTTTGGCCAGTGACACTTTGATTGTTGTACTCGTGTGTGAACGAGCTGAAGAAAGTGGTTTATTTCAAATCACGACCGAGCTTCAGATGGAACTTTGTGAGAGCTGTTACAACGCCTTTTAGCAGAGCTGCAATAACTTGCTGTTGAGTGCTGGTTCCGGCCGCAAAATGTGGTCATGTTCTCAATGATGGAACATAGTGAACAAACTCTAATGTTGAATAGGGTTTGCCTGAATAATATGATGAGTAAAAGGATAAAAATAGTGAGGCAGCGCAATCAATGGTTACAATAATAATCGCGCTGCGAGCTGTGTTGCTGTGGAAAATGGCTCATTACAGTGAAGGTTTAATGAGGACAAGTCCATCCGTTGATTGTCATCGCCAAGTGGCTGAAAAGAGGTGATTTGAGGTCGGTAATTTAAGACGACCCGTGTGAGATAACACCTCTGACTCTTCTTAATGTCTTCCATTCGTTCTTCTATTGATTTCTTATTCTTCCCAAGTCCGTCCCTGTTTTTTCCTCCGTGGGGGTCTTCAACCCGACTTACTTCTTGCTTTCTTCATAATCAAGCCGGTCAACATCTCGATAGCTTTTTAAATTGTGCCTTTCTTTCGGAGATCCAACGTACTCCATTTTCTCTTCAGCCCAGTCAACCCATTTTTTGAGCCCGATTGGCAATAAACGCAATTCTTCACCAGTAAACAATCATCCTGATTCGTTTATGACGTTTTATCACAGTTAGAGAAAGGTCATCTGAAACCAAAGTTGAGGGGAACGGAGTGGTAGATATATATTCATACAAATAAGTGATCGCGATAAAAATTGAGATTCGTATCTAGAAAAAATCGACAGATTATTTTGGATTTATAACAAATTGCAAAATCTTACGAGCGGATTTTTTCTTGATTTTTCTTTTCAACTTTCCAGTGAAAAAATTTGGGTAGTTCTTTGTAAATTTCCTTCATCCTCTTCCATTGTATGGGGAGAGCCAACAGAGGGACAAGCGCGCTAAGGAAGAAGATGACAGTGAATACACCTTTCATACCGTCACCTGAAAAGAGATTGTTCTTAGCATTATTACAATAATTAGTTGAATAGGAGTGGAAAGTGTCCGGTTTCATCCCGACCTTACGTTCTCGTAGTTCCTCTACTTTTATTGAATTGTTAACCTCCCCAGAAAAGTGTCACCTGGGCAATTATTCTATTAACGTAATATACGCATATATAATTCTATATAATATATATAATTCCATTACGTAATACAACACCTACACAACCAGCCCGCTTTATCATGAATCCAATTCCTTTAGTTTAAATAGCGTTAGGTGCTTCTTGACAAATCAAAAGTTAACGCTGGCTCGTAAAAAAAGCTTGAAAAAAGGGGAGCGTAATGAAAATGTTATTATTTTCCCTCGGGAACAAGTTTTCCCCCTACACTCATACTATTAGTTATGAGACAGGAAGGGACATGAAGGGTGAGGGAACGTTAATTGTTATTAATAGAAGGAGGTTGGTCTGTCGGTTTAGAAGGGGATGAGGTGTAAACCCAATTAGGAGCGAGAGAGAGAGAGAATTAACTTTACGAGGTACTGCGGGTGAGAGGGGGGTACCTTGGTTTTAGAAGGTAATAATGAAGAGGTTGCTCCTTTTCCTTTATTACAACAGAAGTTTTCACCTCTCGGTCTTCACTCGTTGTCTTCCACACTAAATGGTTGGTTGACCATCGCTTCATGTTCGATCGGCAGAAAGGGATTTTGTGTGGGTGGCCAAAGAGAGCTGAAGGTTTCCTTTCTAACTCCGACGCTATTGAATTGATTATGTTACCCGGCACATTTATCTCGAACTTCTCATGTGGTTTCAGTGGGCAATTTCGTAAAGTTCGGTTTTCCCCGTCAATTAATTGCTCAGAGATAATAATAAAATTTTAATTCTTGATGATTCGAACTCGAACGACAACAAACAAATTATTCATTCAATACTTTACTATTTGTTGTCTTTATTGTGAAATGTTGTGGTAATTGAAGAAACTACCGATTAATTTTTTGTCTCTTCATACTCGTCGTTCCAATGTGAGTTCGACGGATTCAAAAATTGTCTGCCTGGCATGAGTCCACGGGTTTTCGAACAATACAAGCAGGTGAGGAAGAACTATAGTTCTACTCGTGGTCCCCACTATAATCCAACTCGTCGGAAAACGAGGGGAAAGGAAGAAACGGGTTCCCCTCTCCTCTCACCCTTTTCCACATGTTGGCTGGAGGATTGCCAAATCGAGAGGCTGGTTTTGTCGAGGGAGGGACGTGGAGGGGCCATTCGTCCACAAATTAGCTTCCCCTTCAACCTTCCGCAGTTAGGCCTCCGCAACCCAATTTCCGCACCACCCCTCCCACCCCTCTTTTTGCCCGATGCCCTTTACGGGTTATTCCTCTACTTCTGCTCATTTGATTCCAATGCTCAATCCACCCCCTTTCCATCCATTCTATTCAACCAGTTTGCTGATTGAAGACACAGAGAAGCAAAAAGTCCAAAAAGGCAGAGCAGGGCAAATTGACCTTAAATTATGCAAAAGTGTGGCCTTCACACCCTGGAGTGAGTTGATTCTCATAAAAATTTCATTTAGCTCTGATGGATGAAGCCCCAACTTTAATGGACTGCGATGTGAACTTGATGTATTGCTTTTATAAAATTCAGCGATGAGATACTCGTGAGAACAATCTGAGGCTATCGAAAAGTCAAACATTCTACTTAAAGTAGTTGTCACCAGATACACAAGAGGACCGACACAAGAGGATACATTTTTGTGTCGTTGGACTGATTGCCACAAACGGAGGCACGGTATGGATGAAAATTATTAAGGATTTCGAAATGTTTGCGGAGAATCAGGTGTGTGCGACTTCAATCTCCACTATACTTTAGACACCAAATCGATTCAAATGGGCGATGAACTGATTGCCGCTCATTGGAAAAGAGAGACGTGTGGGCCAGAAGGGCATTTTAAAAATTGATAGCATTAAAAATAAGTCCACTTTTTTCCATAAAACGAGTTTTTACTTACTACGGATTCGCTCTCCCAAACGAAGATAGGTAATGAGGTTAATGAGCTATTGCGTAATAAAGTGCAGCATTTTTCGGGGTCTAGTGACCAAATCGTCATTCTGCCAGATTAGAGGTACGTAAAGCAATTGTTGACTTGAACCTAACCTTTCGATGGCGTAAAATTTCGAACTTCAACCTATGAATTATTGTTTAACGTCAAAGATTTACTTGTCAGCTTAATGAAAACATCTAATCGGCCAAAATCAGTTGAATACCCGTTTGTGCTTTGTACATTTAATTCATCGTGATATGCTCACCTTTGTTGGTCTGGCTGATGCCAACTAGTGCTCTTTAATGCGTTCGTCGAATTCTATAACAGGATGGTTATTGGAGATACGTAAAATGGTCCTACAATAAGAAGCTCCATAAAAACGTGCTCAAGGCGAATGTCTATGAAACGCAATTTATCGCTGACAGTAAAAGAACCGATTGTACAATACCCATTATCATATTGGTCTCGAGTTTAATTTTGTGAATCTATTCAACTCTGTGTTTAGCAGGTATATAACCATTTCTATCTGCTGCATACAACGTTCATAGATGTCTAGGATAGTTATTAATGACTCATGGTGAAGTCCACGATTCGTGGAATAACCGAAGATACTACACCTTATGAAGTAAAATTTGATGGGAATTGTTAGCCTTGTGGAGTCTCCGTCTCTGTGGTTTCAATAAGGTGCACCAACTTCTGGGTTTAAAAGTACTTTATAAAGGCAAAAATGTCAACTATACTTCCCTTGAGACCGAAGCTAGAGCCACTTGCTTCTTTTAGCCTCTGATAACGTTGGAAATACGGGTTGAAAGACCGGAAAAGCCGCTAGTAATTTACAGGTTATTGTCCAAGCCCTTCGTCTGACGGGAACAATGGAGCTTACGAGCTCTTTTTCTTACAAAAAATCTAAAGAGGAGGAAAACAACTCGCTACCGAGCGGTTCCACTGAAAACATGAAAAATGTCTATTTCTACCGCGGTTGGGTCTTTGTTCCAGAAATCCGGCTCACGGTCGAGACTTTTTTGCAACGTTATTGCTACGTATTTGAGAAAAAAAAAAAATTGTTCCGTCGGATTTCTGGGTTAGCGAGAAGAGTTTGACAGGGAACAAATTACCATGCGTTCAACTGAGTCCGGGCTTGGCTTTTATAAAGCGTATTCAACTACTAGGCAAATTTGTGGTCTGCGTCCAAAACGACGAGTTTCCACTTGTTTTATTAAGAGAACGCATTCAGATCACCATTATTCCTCACTGGCGTCTCTTCTAGAATTTATTGGCTCTCGGTTTCATTTTGATGCTCGTTGAAATTGTTTGTTCCCGTTGGTTGACACTCCAGTCCCAACAACCGTATATACCCATTTTTTCAGTGGTTCATACGAGTGCAAATACGCGAGCATATTTATCTTATTCCACCTACGGCAATACATTTTCCATTAATTGTCTTCAAAATGATCAAACCCACAGCGTGTTTCTCCTTATTCAGAAAAAATAGAGAGAAATAGCGTCAAACTAAACTGAAAATGCAACACAATGCCACCAATTTCATATTGTATCTTCCCCACTCTAATGATACATTTTCAGTGTTTTTAAATGTATTTATTGGCACTTTCAAACTATTTTCCCCGATTTTTACGTAGTTTCCTACATGACTAGCTCACACTCGTAATCGAGAACAAACTCCTACGGATTGCAAAAACAGCCCAAAGACTGTATGCTGCGCTTGTATGCTTACTGAGCCAAACAAGAAATGTATTATCTTGGGAGGATCTAACCCATCAGTGGCAATTCCACTAAAAACTATCTCCATAGTTTTCACCGTCCAGAATTTAGTGCAAAACGATACGCCTAGATGCCCGATAAATCGCAAAAACACTTTTCTTTTTCTTTGAGCGATTTGGATAGACATGTTCTAGGACCAACAAGAAAGGCTATAACTGGAGATTTTTAGAAAAATTTGGGCTCAGAAGATCGTCGTGGACGGTGGATGGAATTCCGGCAGTGAATATTGACATCACGATACGTAATATAAATTTATTAAATATTCAGGAAAATCGAAAAGATGGACCGAGAGCCTGGAGAAAGGTGCTAGTCGCACCAGTTTCCGTTGTATTGGCCCAGACCCCTTTCAGACTCGATTACGGCCAACTGATGTTGTTTCTCCATTTCCTTCGACATTGGGATCCCCGGAGAATGCTTTTACAACTCATAATGTTTTTTAATACCTTTTGGCGAACAACGTGTGTAGAAATTTCGTCTCTCATTTCTCTTGAACGGCGATTAAGTTGGTAATTAGGTAATCCCTCAAGTTTCGCTGCATGTTCGTTCATCTTTATATTTCACTTAGCCCGATAAACATGGTCGGGATTGAATTTAAAATTACTTCTCCTGCGTGTTTGTGGTGCCACGCAGGAGAATCGAGTTCATGACACACGGTCAACAATTTTTTAATAGGTACACCCGGTCTTATAAATGA
This sequence comes from Cyrtorhinus lividipennis, assembly GCA_019603395.1. NCBI lineage: Eukaryota > Metazoa > Arthropoda > Insecta > Hemiptera > Miridae > Cyrtorhinus > Cyrtorhinus lividipennis. The sequence goes on along the minus strand of CM034000.1, from coordinate 26,597,542 downwards.
TATTCCTCTAATCTAGACAGCTCCGTATTCAAGTGGAGGAAGGGTAAGGAGGGTTATTTATGAAGCCCGCATGGGTTAAAGCCCGCCAAAGCCCCTACCTCACCCCCACTGACTAACGTAATAAAGGTGTCAAGTTCGCATGTAGACACATGCAGATTCGTAATTTAAATGAACCCGTGTCAGGAAGGTAACCTGTTCATGGTAATGAGATCCTGTTTCAATCTTGCTTTCTCTGACCCTGCTCCAGGCGCTTGCTCCAAGGAACTGCGATCCCCTTCGCGGTAGAACTTGGCCTCCACGGGGTTTTGGTATGCATACCGCGCCCCTTCTACTGTAAACTAGACGAAAAATGTATTAAATATGGAGAGAAGAGGGCGCCCTTCCTGCCTTACGCCTTTTCCCCTTCCCTTTTCTCACCTCCGTCAACCAGAATTTGCAAGTAAATTGAAATGGAAAGATCTTTCTGCTCCTTCCGTTCGTAGGCACCTATGCCCTCTCGAAACATTGGAGTTCCCTTCGAAGTCGTTACTATTAATGAACTTGCTGTTTTCTAACAGCAGCTTAGTGACTTTTTATCACTGTCGTATAGACTTACAGTAAAACAGGATGCTACAAAACGAGATCGAAGCCGTTCATTAGGATTATCTTGCCTATCCTTCAGGAAGCAGTAGATGCACCTTAAGAGACAACGCTTTGTTTCAGTTCCTCGATTTAACGAGATTTTGAATGCATGTTCAGGGTGTTTGTTATATATTCCACTCGACGCATGGTTTGATCTCCAATATCCTTGCAGAGCTCATTTGCAATGCAAGATAAGCTGGCGCCAGGTGGCACGGAATGGGACTTGGTACCAATACGAAGGCTGCACTCAGCGATATTGAAGACCCCGTAATATTAAACTGAACGGTCCCGCCGCATAAGCAAGCAGGTATAATTTTGACGACGGGACGACTAAACAAATATGCCGCACGGTCCAAATATATGAGCTTTGAGCAATACAACTGGACGGAACCGGTAAATGAACTTTATCCAGGCACGTGGAAACTGTGGAGAAAAGCGTTCATTTTACTCGTAGCGAATATGCTGAGCCCTGCTCGTTTCATCAAACCATTTAATGGATCGCAAGAAACGAGATTGACACAGGGTGCTACGTGCACGGTAATTGCTTGGCTACGGCTATCAAGTATCGGGCTCGCTTCGTTTGAATTGATGCCGTCATTATTTCACGGAATCGCCCTTCCACCTGCCCTTCCGCGTCATCCCGCGAAGGTATCGTATGATGGAGATACTCACTGGATACGGTTGGAACTTCATAAGGGAAAACTTGACGTTCGTCAAACTCCAACGAGTGCGAGCTTGAGCGTGAGGTAGAGACGTTACTCAAATCGATACACGTGATTTATGCTGAGGCTAACTAACTAAGCTAACTGTTATGCCCATTTTACTTCAACCCGACCCACCTATTGGACACCATTTTTCTGGTGTCAGCTCATTGCTGGGCTTCAAACCTCTTGCGTTAAGTTTAATACATCGGAAAAGATTCTCACTTGTATGTATGTTTGAGGGGGAATTGTTTGTCTATTTTTTCTCTTTGTTAGAATGAGGAACTCATTCATCACTTCTTCTTCTTCTTCAGTGCCGCTACAATTCGCGACGGATCAGGGCCTCCTGGTGTGATGTCTGCCAGTCATTTGTGTTTCTTGCTGCCACCTTCCAGTTCCTAATTCCCAAAATGGAACGTGCGTCTCCTGCCACACCGTCCACCTGACACAGCACCTTTCAAACATTTCCGGTTGTGTAACATTTTTAAAAAATTCAATATATTAGTCAGTTAACTCATTCCGGCTTTAGTTGGTACTTTCATACGATACTTTTCAACCCGATCGGCCCTCTTCTAGGGAGGATATGAGTAAATTTTATGTTTTTTGAAACTCGGTTTTCAGGACATTTTGGGAACTAGGCATGTGAGGAATTATAAATGCTGTACGCTAAATCCATTGAGACGGGTCCCGGACCAGTTGGCGCCCACCGGAGGGGTGTTTGGCTCAAAATGAATGGTTAACTATCTACCAATTTTGAAAGTGCGTTTTTGAGATTTATGCGTACCTAGTGTGTGGGGTATATTTTACATAATAATATTGGTCGCTGAATTGATTAAAATGAGTCCTGTCATCTCTAAAGGAATAATAAACCGTTGTTGAAGAATTCTCAGCATTTTCCATTCGCAATTTCATCAGGATGCCCAATGAAATTTTTTTCATGTACACATTTTTTCTCGATTTACGTTGGGTTACTTCTATCTGATACAGTTGTATCATTCTCCTGTTATTCGATGCCTGAGCTTTTCGGGGAGTCGGTAGGGACGATAAACGTCTAGGGTATGAGGATTCCATGTGATGTGTACGAGTGGTAAGAGACTTACACCTTACAATCACCTTTCTGCAGAAAAGACTACTAGGATACCACGCTTCTATGAAATAAATTCACTGGTCGGTCAATATGCGAAATGCAATCGATTCATCAGAAAATTCTGTTTCCTTCGTATATGCAGGAAAAGTGAACTAACGTTCTTCTCTTATGTTGACTAAGAAACCGCTTCGAATAAACTAGAACAAATCTCATTCTACTGGAAGCTTCTCAACTCCATTCTTCGAGACGAGGTGGTTCGATATTGCGGAGGGGAAAATCAGGATCCTTCAAGAGTGAAACAACAGCAGTAACCGGAGAAAGCTATAACAATTGTTAAGAAACTTGGTTAATGCAAGAGGTGTGTTTAACGGGACTATTAACGGTAATTCTACACGACGGAGGGCGAAGAGCGGTGCAGTTTATAAGTGTCATTTGGGCCTCCCTTCGGAGTGGTTGTTACTAGTAGAGATTTCCTTTTAAGACCCCCCACCAAAGAAGAGCGTCTTAAAGGGAAAGGCTTCCCTCGGGAGACTATTCCAGAGGCTTTTGTAATTTGGTTGTGTAAAGCATTTACAATTAACCGATCCCCTTGCAAAATATCCACGTGAATCGGCTCATTCTATTTATGTTGAGCTGTCCCATTTGTATTAGATCCACGTTCTGGATCTTAGTAGGTTGTGAATATAAAATGTATGCGTTGAGTCAAGTAAAGGTGATTCATTTTAAGTTACGACTGGTCCAATCAGGCAGCTCCAACAATTCCAACTGCAGTAGAAGCTGGAATAAAATCCTTTAGGATTGTGTTACGAACTAAAATTGATTACCTGCTCAGATTACCTCATAATACACATATTAAATTATTTTGACGATAGCTTAGTGGTGCTTAAGATTAATTTTGAACAAATTGAAATACTTTTTGGATTGGTATATTTCTTATTATTTGAGCAATATTGGTTATAATGAGTAAATAGACTCATGACCAAATTGGTTTACGAGGCAGCTTAAACAAAGGGAAATTTTTATTTTAAAGCATCGAAATTGTTTTCATTGTGAAAAGGAAAACAAAGCTTTCAGACTCGGATGCGAAATCAAAAAATGCTCCTGTTGTCCCTCAAAACACTGCCTTACTGAAGTGAATTGTACTCACCTCACCTCCGTTGGATTGCGTCCCACCCGGCACGTCAGTAAGTAAACATCACGGGGTGAAGTGGACGATACAAAGTAAATGTTTGATTACGTCAGTTGATTGGGTGGACGGGTCCCTTTTCCCGTACCATCTCTCGGGACCTCGGACGTTCTATTTGCAGTCCTTCCTGCAGGTTCCTAGGGTACTAGTCCTGAGAAAGTTGTTTCTGTTTACCCACTAATGCTCACAAGTAATCGGCCTACTTTGGCCTTGTACATCGTTAACTTCAACCTTACCATGTCATTTCTGCAATTGGTTAGCCAAGTGGAGTATGATATTCTTTTGAGAAACCGGACACAGAATACTGAAAACGAGGAAATAACCTACAAATTCTTACACACGGGTTGGTTATTCCTCGAACCAGGCGCATGGAGACTAATTTGAAGCTCGGACCAGGCGCATAGAGATTCATTTCTTCAACACGGGTAAAATGGGGAAACAGTGGGTGTGGCGGGTCCCGGACCAATTCCAATCGATTCAAAGTCCAAAATTTAGTGGAAAATGATACCCCAGAAATACCAATATACCAGAAATCCTGAAAATACATATACAAAATGGGTAGATACATACCCACTTTGACCCATAACTTCACCGTCATTTGACCCACTTCTTGACCCACCGTCCGCGCCATTTTTGGTAGTTATAAATTTTCTAAAAATCTGAAATTTGGGTCAGGGGTCTGTTTCCGGCCGAGAACGGTCCTCAAAACTTTTCAGACCGATCGGACCAAATTTGGGCGGGGTAGGGGTCAAAATGTTTTTTTTTTTTCGACAAATGGATTTTTGAGATTTTGGGCGGTCTAGGCGAGTAGGGTATCATTTTCCACTAAATTTTGGACGCTGAATCCAATGAAACGGGTCCCAGAACGATTGGCACCCACTGGAAGAAGTTATGGGTCAAATGGGGTATATATTACCAATTTTGAATATGTATTTTTGAGATTTCTGATACCTAGGCGTGTGGGGTATCATTTTCCACTAAATTTTGGACCCTGAATCGATTGGAATGGGTCTGGGACCCGCCACACACCCACTGTTTACCCCATTTTACCCATGATGAAGAAATGAATCTCCATGCGCCTGGTTCGAGGAATTACCAACCCGTGTGTAAGAATATGCATCCAGAAAAAAATGTTGAGCCGAATCGGAGAGGTTGACCTTTTGCATGAAAACATAGGTTGATTATTCAAGCAATAACCAACCAAAACAGCTTTCAATAACGTAACAATGTCACGTATTCCTCGATCTGCTACGAGCCAACCAGCAATTGAACGGGATTGTTACTATTGTTCAATGTGGAGTGACAACACATTCTCAGAATTACATTAAGACTGCACGTCAATTCGACGATGTATCCTGTAAGAGAATGAAGCCACAGCTCAAGCCAGTACAGCGCTCTCAGCTCAATATTTACCTCTTGAATTGTGGGCTCAAGACGTCTTACAAATACTCGTAGAAACTATTCACAGAGAGAATTTCCATCATCAAATCTTTATTGTTTCGGCAATATGCCACCATGAAAGCTTTCAACCAGACATTTTCAGGAAGACAGTCTAGCGCATGTACATGTCAGAAGGAATAATTATGTTAATAAGTTCAAATTGGGAGCCTTGACGAATGGGCACCCTTCTTTCCTCAGGCTCTGGACGAATATCTTCTTCCAATTCTCAGCTGGCCGTCCCACGCTCTTTTGGTCGAAAGCGGAAAGTTGCCATCCCCTTTTGAGAACAACAGATGACGTATCAACACTTTTTTCAAGATGACATCTTGTTATATATTTTTCAGCTGATTGTTCTATGTTATTTGCCTTTCGTATAGGTATTTGGACGTGTGTTACACCCTTTTAATAACGCCAGGGCTAAGGTTCGGGGTGGTAGATATTGACAATTTGTTTGACATTGATATTTCCCGTATTTTTCTCGTGTTCAAAGGTTTCAGTCCCAACACACGTATAATAAACGAAAATACATAACAAACGGAGGCATTCTCTTGGTAGGTGTTTGTTGTGAAAATTCTAACTTTAGCCGCTCCGTCAAGGTAGGATCTATGATTATTGTTGTTCGTTCTTGTGTTCAAAAAGAATTGATTGATCCAAACTTCTACTGTTTCTATACTGAACAGTCTTCCTCTTTTTCGTTTTGTACCTATTGCGTCAAGTTCTGCGACAATAGCAATAATCTGCTTTCGCCGATCTTGAGGCAGATTTATAATTTCTACCACAACGTTCCATTCATCAGCCCGTGATGAGCGACTAACGAACTTCACTAAACTCTAGGGTTTTAACTACTCCCGTTAGAGGTAGGAGGACAAAGCAAAAGTTGTCAGTTGTAACTTGAGGAAGAAGGGACACCGAGGGTGCTGGGATAGTACGATCGGTTCAAGGGCCCTGTACATACATGAAAGTTAGCCACCGGATAGACTCATTAACTGGGGAAAGAGCGAAAATTTATTCACCCTCCCCCATCCACCTTCAGATAAGGGTCGCTCTTACTGTTGGGAGTAAACTTTTATGTTTAATCAGAGTTAGCGAGAAGAAGCCAAGGCACTAGAAGGGGTTTCCGCGAGGATGGGAAGTTATTACTTTATTACGTTGAGGGCCCTCGTAGCTGAGAAACTCGGGTCAATGAGCAACCAATGACCGTAGAGGATCAGCAGGTTCCTACCGCACATCGCACATTTTAAATTCTCTCCATATAATCCCTTGCCATAATCGATTCGACCTACTCGATAGGGAAACTAGATAACGCGTTATCGAGAAACCTTTCTAGGAGTGGAATTTTCTCACTTCAACTAATTTCAAAATGCGGAAACGGGAATCGTTAAATACTGGTTAGGCGTTCGTGAATGTTAAAAGGGGGCTTCGTCGGAGGTCATGCGAAAAGAAAGTTTGAGCAGTCTTGTTTAATTTACTCCCATTCATACGTTCACCACGTCAGATCCTTCAACTGCAGGGCCTGGCACCTGACACAAGGACACACACACACACTCTATTTTGAGTATAGTCTCTTGAGTGTAATATGTGTATTTCTGGGAAATGAGCAGATGTTCTTTCGGACATTCGGTAACAATAGGAATCCAAAAGGCGGTATTCGTTAACATAGAACTTCTATAATGTGATCTAATGAGTAATAATACAGCGATGCCGCAATCTGTTCGCTATTGCAGTTTGAGAATTCACTACAAGGAACATAACAAATTGAAAAATAACGCTTCAAGGCTCTAGCTGCTGAAGCGGAGAGGCTCATGGTGGAACGGCGTTAGATGCGTATTACACTACCCAAGGATAAGTTTTTATGTTTTAATCTAGATAATGCACTCGCAATTTATATTTGAAAGCTAGCGAAGGGCCCAACTCCTTCACGTTGAGTGGAGTGGTTTCCTTCAGGCGACTGAAACGGTGAGAAAGGATCCGTCTGAGGTATTGAGCGGTGGGAAAATGAGATAAGGTGAGTATCATCCAGAGAAGAGTAGAGAGAAAAGCGCACGTGGCAGCAGCTGTGACGACTTTTGAGATTTTAATTGGGATTTTTTTTTCGTTTAATGAAACTGGTCAAACGCAATGTGATAACCACAATCAACACATAAATTTTATAACCACTTTGAAATAATGAAGATAATAGAGTGAAATAAAAATAATAAATCTAAATGCTGAATTATTAGTCAAAATGTGCAATAATTTCAGGTCATCTTCATGATGGCCAACCATTGGTTGTTTTGGTCATCAAAGTATGATGAAACCGTAGTAACTGCATGGAACTGCGTCTATCAATGGCCATAACGCGTGGTGTGGTTATTCAATTTCCGTTTGTTGTAAGTGACAGTGACAGAGGTCAGGTTAGCCAACGTAGGTCGAAAAATCTGAACGCCAGACTGGATTCCTTACAAAAAGCATAAACCTTGCCAAAAATTATTGTGCAAAATCATAATCACATCATCCACAATCATTCAAATCCTGAATGTAGTGAATGATGTGCTTATTCTCTTGGTATTGTCTACAAAATTTGGTTGGCAGTATGGAAAATGTTGGCATATTTGGAAAAAGAGGGAGGACAATTTTGACTTTTCGTGTCTAGAGAGCGTATGTGGGACCCAAGAAGCATTAAGAGTAATTAACACAGTTAATAGAGAAAGATAGGAAGCTATCTCGCCTGTAGAGGGTCACAAACGTTGACGGTAAATCAAGCGAACCAATTACTTCTTGCGTTGTAGGGGATGGGAGGAGTAACGGTCGTGTCTGTGATAGAAGTCCGGCAACTAGCGCTCCAGCATTCATCAACCGGAACAGAAACGAAACTTTGCCGCTTCCACAATGACGGAATTGTTGTACTTATTTCAGAATTGAAATTTGTTATTACATTATGAGGCATTGTGTTTGGAGTAATCTTTGAGATATACGAAGCTCAGTCCAATCTTGGCCGCTTTAATCTTCCTCTTACAATTTCCATGTATTGATGGCAGGACCCCCAAAATTACGAGCTTGTACAAATCAAACTCTTTTAACAACTATTATTCAAAGAGTAAATGATTCAAAAATAATATAAGATAATAAACAAAGAAAATGTTTTACTGAAGAATAACAAACTCGCCCAGTAGTAAGATTATTCGAGAAGGTGTGGGTACTAATGAGTTTAATTTCCGAAATTCGTTTACTCAATCAGCTTAGCGATTTCTGTCAGACTGGAAGACGACTAATAACACTACCTAAAGCCTTTGGGGAATCGAAATCAGTGACCCATTTATTCTCGAATTTCATTTCGGCTCACCCCCGAGGGTTTTACGGTCTCTGGGTCACGTTTGCTGTATCGGCTCGCCTTGTTGACAGAAACGGGAGGCAACGTTATTGAGAGTTCGATTTACCGTTGGATTTTGAGGCCCACACTATAACATATTCCATGGCCCAACCCTTTGTCCGGTTTGAAACATTAATTATATAGTTCTCTGAAATCTAACTCAACCTGAGTCAAAGTTGGTTTGTGTACCTTTTGTGGTTTATTAGGATTGAATCGTCGAGGTGGCGTTCAATTCAGAGTGGTTTAGTTGAGTTTCCCTGATAAAACCCTCGGCTGGCTAGCACCTGGATGCCTTTGGTTCTTCTTAGCCAATTAAACAACGACCAGAAATTGAACAAAGGTTCGTCAAACACAAGCCCCGTGGAGGCGCACAGTTACCAAGAACCCCTTCTAGCGAGAGGCCCTTTTGAAAGAGACGAGGTGTTGTCAGGGAGTGAATTGATAGGCTTTCCATCCCTTCCCGTCCGTTCTCTTGACTTGGAACTCGGAGAATTTGCATATTGATGCCTTTTCCGTTCGGTGGTAATTGAATGGAAAATTTTCGGTTTTGAAGCTTGTTCAGAAGTACGGAACATTGATTCCGTTACAAGTATTGAGCTGAGGACAATTCCCTCGATTGGCCCGACACTGGATAATTCACTTGGCTACAAATGATCGGCCCTCACCTTGAAGGAAGGGCAGTTTGATAAATTCTACAAGAGGAGAATTTTAGATTATTTATTTTGATACATATCTCAACTGATAGGAGCTATTGAACAAATGTAGAGTTAGTTAGATACTTTTCTTTCATGACTATAATATTGAACTGAGCTAATGAAATATAGAGTTAAAGCCTCGTGTCTATATAAATATTTTTCTGAAAGCTAAGCACAACCAGTATGTGCTCATGCCAGATGCCGTAGTTTGGGGCAAAGGTCCTCACCCAAGTTTGAAAATGACTGGTAGCGGCAGTTTTGGGGAAGAAGGGAAGCAGTGAAATTACTCTTTGTCAGTCATCGACCGAAATTTTGCCATTTTTGGTATGATGTATTTTCTTCGTTTGAGAATTTATCAGCTGAAGTTATTATTAACTATGAAAGTATGACGTGAAACCAGTAGGATAAAAGCAATGGCTTGGGATTACTTTAACTCTACCCTAGATTCTTAAAGTTGTAATAAAATTATTTGAGCTATAATATCAATTATTTCATTGTGTTTTTTTTTGGTGTGATAAATGATATATTGCAGATGTGATGTGATAAATGTGAAATATATTGCAGTACTGTTTTCGAACGGGTTTATCGGTGATCGTGCCTAACCAGTTCGTCCGAGTAACAGGTAGACCGAACATTCGCAGCGCGGGTTATCCCCTAGCTGACGCGGGGTCAGAGTTCGCAGAACCGTGGGGCGTTACAATTATTTCGAGGAAAATATCTTTTTACAGAATATGAGGTAGATGCCAAACCACAAATGGAGATATTTTTGTTGTTAAATTTTTAAAATTGGAAAAATTTTAGAATTGTTAAAAATCAAAAAACTTGAAGCTGTAGCCGCACTCACTTTGATTGATGTGACTAGGAAACTGTGAGACATGAAGATCACTCACTATCTTTTCCACCAACTAAGTAATTACAAATCCCAGATAAAAGCAGAATGGAGAAACTCATCTAAAAGCACTTCGCGTCAGCATCCCTCTCTTGCATACATTTACATCGGAGTGCATTCACTACTGCGAGAAATAGGGAATCTGGAGGAATGCAGTGTGTTGGGCAAAGGAGAATTGAGTTCGATAAATAAGAACCCTTCTGCATCGCTCCGAGAGAGCGAAATGTATAATTTATTAGAGTTGTGCGGGGAGGAAACGACGGCAAAATCTATTCGGGACGATCGCCAATCACGTTCGGGTCGTGATCGGCATTTTAGAAATGTTTGATTTTCGCTGAGACATGAAACATTCACAACATCCTCACTGGACTCATATATGAGATCGTGGGGAACATCATGTAGTACGCATGCAGATGATGCAATACAAGTTGGCTGGAGTTTAGTAAATCACTTGCTAGAACAACAATGGGGCTTGAATAATGATATTGAGGAGATCTGTGTCAGTCACTTGACCCTGTTCAATTCATCACACGTGTGCTCCTCCGCCAAGTTATGACTATCGAAATGATTCTCCAGCATTTTTTGGTCCCAAGAGCTTTGTGTTACACCGGATTTTTCCTCAATATTGATCTGAAGCCATCAATTTCCGAACGTTGGAGTGCCTGAAGCGGACGTCCAGCCGCCGCGTCAATCACACCTATTGCTGGGAAGTGAAGCGTCTGTATAAAAGTAAAGTCAGTCTAAAACTTCGAGGACAGAGTTACGAAAAGTTTAATCTTGACGGAGATGAGAAAACTGCTAAGGAAAACTACCGTTATCGCTCTCTCTCTCTCTCTCTCTCTCTCTCTCTCTCTCTCTCTCTCTCTCTCTCTCTCTCTCTCTCTCTCTCTCTCTCTCTCTCTCTCTCTCTCTCTCTCTCTCTCTCTCTATGGTTGTTCCGTTCTCTGTTCAAAAACGAAATTGCGGTAACGATTTCCCCCTCAGGTCCCCCTATATTATTGATGTAAGAGTAATGGTTCCCATGGATGATGTGCTCGAGTTTTAATCGTCTCTCTCATTTTAGGACTCGTCAAGTCTTCGTGATGTGAATTGCCACGATTAGAGGTGAAATGCCCACTTGAACTCGATGATTTCCAGAAGAAAAATTATATCTTCAGATTTTCATAACGATCCCTTCACAAGATGACAGCTAAAGTTGAACTGGTAGCGAGGAAAGTGGATGACTCCAACATTTTTATTCGTTCCACTTTGTTATAACAGTATAACAGGAAGTTGACATCAGCGGAAACTTTTCGTCCTCAAGCTCCTTTTCTACTCGTTGGGAAAGGGCCCGAGAATATTCTCCTAAAGAAGGTATCACAATTACAAGAAGACTAATGCTGTCTGAACCTTCCCTCTTTTACTCACTTTCGTCCTTACTCTGAAAACGCAGGAAGGATTTTGAAAGTGAAGTTTTAAGGACCTTAAGATGTTTCAAGTGAGGGGGCCTTATTTAGAGAAATTGAGGGAAGGAAACCGTTGTGCTCTGGGAGTTCACTTTTTCCTCATTAAAAGTTTGGTTGGTGTTGCTCCTATATTTCTAGAGATGCAGTCAGATCACGCGGTATGACGTGATCTACGCGCCATTGCAATATTCCGGGCAGCCAAAAAATTTTTGGCGTTAAACAATCCCAACGAGGGCCTGGAAATGTTCCCAAAGAATCCAATTTCATGAGGAGTCAATCTTCCGGATATAACTCTGTTGACATAAGATTGAGGGTTTTATGGATGACGCATAAACTAAACAGAATCTTTGGTTGCGACGGACTTTTTCAAGGCTTACTCATAGCTCAATGCCCGAAGTAAGTAAAAACAGGTAAATACGAGTTTATCATTTTTTTAATGATTTAATTTGTAATTTGACATTCTCTTTGAAGACTCTTGACGCCTACTTTACACGTGAAAATATGGGTGGAAGTTCATGAAAGTGAAGACTACTACAATTATACCTAGTAACTGGGGAAATTGAAAACGCGGTTTAGACTGCATGATATTTTGTAACTAGTTTTCCCATTTATTCTATGTACATTTTCCATGTGCTACCAGCATGCCCAGGCTCCTCCGAAAATGTAATTTTTAACGTAATCTATACATAGGTGTTGATATTTACGATTAGTTAAATATTTAGTTATTCAACAAATATGAGCCCAAAATGGAGCATACTTCTATTAGAGAATGATCTTTATGTCATAAACCCATGCTGTAAAATAATGTTTTTTGTTTCCTGATCTCGGACGTAGCCTGGGAAATTCAGGTCCAGGCGCTTGAAAGGCAAATGAGAGAATATAGATTTTTAAGAGGTTTTATTTCAGCACCAATTCTAAAGGTAGAGTGTTAGGAAAAAAATGGATCAAGAAAGTTCATTTGGGTTAAAGCATATTCGGAATCCGAAAATAGATTTACCCCTCGTTAAAAGTTTGACGTAATGCAGTTGGATTCGTATAGTTAATGAGAATATCATACTACGCCCTTTAATCTATTAAGGTTCATCAAGCTGGAGATTCCTCAAGGACCTCGTTATCAAGTATTATACTCAATTTACGTAGAAGATTTCTTGGTTGAAGGTCATAACGCCTCAAAAGAACTGGCCTCTCATGAAGTTTAACCAGAAGAGGGCAGTGAAATTAATCTGAAAACATTATCTAGTTCCTCTTCTCAGAAGAAGGGGAAAAAAAAAAAAAAAAAAAAAAAAACACATTTTAGTAGAAGAAAAAACAGTCTTTACCGTTGGTCGTTGGTCGCTATACAATCTAATTATTCTCCGGTTTGCTTTAATTAATAAAGAAGGAACCTTCCTGCCCTTATTCCTTCAACCCCTTCGCAGTGGAGCTATCCCGCAAAAACCGACTCCTCCAGACTAATTTTGTTCCCTAATTGCATTTTTAATCACAAGCGAGTGTTCAGTGTTTACGAGTTTCCTCCCGCTACTTGCGCGCCTTTCCCTTGAAGTTTCTGTTTTCTCTCAATGTACGGGGTTTCTCTCGTTTTCGTTTTTATATCTTAGCTGTCGGAAGTTCTTCTGGTAATTTCGCTAAGATGATGATGGGCAAAGAGGATGTTCAGGAGGTTATTTTTCTTGTACGTTGAAGGAGAAACTGGCGAAAACACTACGTAAAGCATTATGAGTGATATAATATTATCTGTTCTTCTTTCGGAACCTGAAACGTTTTTGTGAGTCGTGGTGATGTGACAAAAGGGTATGTAATACCATGACAGGAGCAACGTGCATGTTGTTTACTACCTACATCGTTCCCGCTTTCAAACGATATCCTATTTAGACCTCATTTGCCCGCAGGTAAACATTCATTTTCACTGAAGCAGTCATTTTAATTTTCGAACCATTGAGGGCTTATACGCTCCTTGACAAAAATTGTTTAATGAAAATGAAAAAAAACCTTTAATACTTATTTTAAGCTCGGACGCGACATCGTTTGATTTCATATTCCCTCGCCGGGATGTCCACCCGCGCGCTCTTATTCGATTGACCGTGTTGCGTAACGCTGGACAATTGGCGACATCAAGAGAGGTCCCACTCAGCCAGAGAGAATCCTAATCAGGAAGCACGTCAATAGGTTACGAACTCTTTCATTTATTGCGCCCACCCTTTGTTTTGTGATCAATTCCGAACTGACCGAGTTTCTCTCAAATGGAGGCCCAACTCAGTTTGGAGCAATAACTATGGGAAGTGTTGGTGGGCCGTACTCGTGGTCTATTCCATTAGTTTAATATATTCTTCAAGGTAAATTAAGATCAAGATCAATGACTCCTTTGTCTGAATGATAGAAATGATAGAGCTGTATCGATTGAAGCAGAAATGACGCGGGGACAGTGGATTTGGCGTTTGACTGTTTAGGGTACCGGCTTAAGGTACTCCTTGGTTGTAATAACAAAAGGTCGTTGGCTAAGCCCGTGTTTTGGTGTCTCTTCTTGTCTTCACAATCATTGCTGGGTGTGAGCGTGTGTGGTGTCAAGTGGTAGTGTAATCAGCAAGACACAAAAATCGCCGCAGCGAGGGAAATCGTTACTTGATGTCGGATCGTTGGCTGATTGCTTCAGGTTGGGTTCCGAATTCTGCTAGCTAGCCTGTCCAGAGCGCCTGCAGTTCCAATGCCCAGACTCTTTCTATTATACACCACGCCACATTATACACCTATTCTATTATACACCACATTATACACCTTGCCTTCCTGGATATTTTGGGTGTATTTATGACGCATCAATTCTCTTGACGTCGTTCTCCAACGTTCTTCTCGACTTCTTCTCAGGAGTGGAGTGTTTATTTCAGCCTACACACTTTACTCACGTTCTGCGAGGAAGACATGTTTTCGATTACTCTAGCAGCTAACTGCAAGTTCAGGGATTTTTTGTCAATTATTCTCCATATAATAACCCTACGCTTCCACGCCTGAGGTTGATATCACGGATGATGCCAAAGGTTTTGTCACCGTGTTTCTGCTTGGGTCTACGTTTTAAAGCAAACACAATTATAATTCATCCAAAAATCTGGAATTTCAGTCAGTCACTTATGTTGGACTCTCGAAGTTCTCGAGGTTCTCGAAACATTTTAGCTCAACCACCCCTAACGGTTACTGGATAAAAGTAAAAGTGGGCTTTTTCAAAATGGACGTTCAAAATTCCTGAAGTTTTAAGCGAGAGGGGTACAATTTTCTACTCAATTTCGGGCGTTGAACCAACTCTTAGTAGAGATCCCGTTACTCCCGTTACTTACGGTAGTTTGCAGCGTTTTTGGTTGGTTATAGGTTGGCTTCAAGCAAATGTTTTCATGCAAAAGATCAACCTCTCCAATTCGGCCCATTTTTCTGGACGTTCCAAGGTGTCTAGATCAAAAACCCTGCAAATTCTCGCACACGGGTTGGTTATTCCTCAATTGGGGGAAACAGTGGGTGTGGCGGATCCCAGACGATCGGGCTAAAAAGTTTTGCACCAACTGTTTCCCCCATTTTCCCCATGTTGAAGAAATGAGTCTCCAAGCGCCTGGTCCGAGGAACCCGTGTGAAAGTTTGCGTTTTGAATCAATCTTGGGCACCTAGTGACGTTCTGCATTTGAGGTTGGTCCAATCTTTCTGGATGAGAGGTAGAGAATATAGTTTAATGGTTTAGACAGAGGTTTTCATTAGACATCATGGTAACATGAGTTGATTCGTCGCTCACTCTCCTACAGCTATTCCAGAAAGGAGCGTGTAGGGCAATATCCCTCTGTTCCGCTTTGATTGATCCAGAAGGATCTTCATCTCGAGGGGATGGGTCCCTGCATGAATAAATATTTTCATTCCATCTCGATCCACTTCACTCGTCGATATCAGCCCCCCCCCCCCTCTCCTTCCTACATCCTTTTCCACCTATAACATTCCTGCCAAGCTATTACCTCCCGCTCGCCCGGATTATACCCCCCTCTCCCTTACGGCGCCCAACATCCAGTTTGTTGATCCCGAAGATCCTCTGGATTGTGTTGGCACAACACGTTTTCTACGCTAGATGGTGAAATAATTTTTCCATGGTGCTCCCTGTGGGTAATCGCGAACCGCTATTCGCTCAACCCCTCCGTACACGATGCCGAGTATCCTACAAGCAGTATTCGAACGCAATAAGTTCTCCAGTCATGACTACTGCTCTCCCACAAGCCAAAGTGTTTTCTCTCTACTCATTACCCTCCCTCAGGGATCGAACGGTTGCACTTACTGTACTTGCATGGCGAACTTGAACATATTTTCAGAACTGGGGACTACTATGCATATTGATAAAGGCACGCCATCGTTTGCAGATAATTTTTATTAGTTATAGGTCAATTTAAGGATATTCAGCTTATGACAGGCTTTGAACGCAAAGCTAGAAGTTGATGCACCCATAACAAATGGAACCGATTGCGACCCTCAAACATGTTTTCATAACGAACCTGTGAATCGATGTAAATACGTAGAAGCTTTACACAATTATCACCGCATTCGACTCTATGTGGTGAGATAAAATAATTTCCACTCTGGCTAATCCGTTTGAGTCAGAAGCAGTAACCCGTAGGAAGCACGAAAGGCCGGATAAATTGAACGCTGTGAACCATTTCAATCGAGAATAAGAGTCGAAAGCGTTTGGCCACGAGCTTTTCAAGCCTTTTTTTCCAATTCATCAATTTTTTTCCCACTCTACCGTTGTTGACTCCTCTTCACCGGTTTCACTCTTTCGTGCTTTGGAGTGATTCACTCCTTTTAATCCTACATACTCTGAAAGATGTCGAATAGAATGCCAAGTTCAGTTTCAGCGGTATTGTATTCATTTGGTTCGGAAGGGGCCTAAATAGAATACCAAGCGTCGTCCACAACTACAATGAACAAAAACACCACGCTTGAATTAGTGGTTTTGCGGAATTATCAGTGGCAAATGTGACAAAATTTTCAACAGCAATTGGACAATTGAAAAAATTTAATTTCTCATTTTAATGATATATTTCCACTGTATTGCGTCAATTCAACTAGCATGAACAATTAATAATGGTAAATATGAACTGGTGCATTCAACGTCAAGTCCGCAATGAATGTGCGAGTCAATTTACACGATAAAGTGAGTGAACTCGATGAGAGTTTATTTGACCACGTCCGTTTCTCTTCTCCACCACAAAGGAAGATTTTTCGTAGGAAACATCGTTGCAACCTGTTGAACAACACAGTTAATCAGGATCAGTGGAGCAAAAGCCGAGGAGGTATAACCAGCGAACGCAACCCTCCTTTTACAACCTAAGTACCTCCTTGTCTTTTTTTCTCGGGTGATTTCTTCCGCTTCGTTTCGTCTTTCGTCACATAGCTTCTAAAGCTTGCTCAACACATGGGGCAATATTTTTATTGAGTATGTCATAGGCGGCAATCGTCGTCTTCTCATTAAATATTTTTTATACTAAATAATCTTTTGTGAACACCCATTTGACCAACAACTCATAATATCACAACAATCAGTGCGGTCCTTCTTATGTCTTGCGAATAGTGTTACCTTAACAGGACATTTACTTCCTTAACTTGAAACAACCGGAATTGGCGAGAGTTCAACTCGTTGGAGGAAACGGATTAAATAGGAAGAAACTCCAAGGGTGTGCTTTAAGAAACGTCTGAGAAAGAATTTTAATTTATGGCCCTAATCCTTTGTCACGATTTTTCCTTTTTCACTTTGTATTCCCCTAAAGGTGAAGAATAAGACAAAGGAAGAAAAAAATCTACCGAAATTATTGAAATTCCGTTGAGGACGAATCAAACTTGTAATTATTTTGAATATTCGTGAAGATTTCTCGCTATGGCGAAGTTCTGAGAGACCATCATATCATTACAAACCTCAATACATGTAAATTATAAATACCTTCGGCAAAAGGTGAACTTTTAGGAAGAAAATTCAAACAGAAAATTAGCTGAAAACAAAATTATAAGATATATTTATGATAATAAAGTAAAGACAAATCCTCAATTGACGCTAGTAAAATATTCTATCCGAGGGAGAAAAAATGATTCCGATAACCTATTACAGTTGTTACGTCATGAATTGAATGTATTTTCCTATCTATTTTAGCCTCGGGGAGCGTTTTATCAAATCCAGTACGATCGGAAGGAATTGCACGAATGGCTGGAAACCGGTAAACGTGTGTACCACCTTGGGACAAGTTCCTCACTCACCTCCATTTCAATGAAAAAGTATACGGTTATCCATCTATTTCATCTTCCACCCGTTCACGATAATTCCGCGGTAGTGTCGATTTGTGGTCTGGTATAACTCCTTACCGAACGGTACTCACGTATCTCACGAGAAGGAACCACCGACTATGCGGCTTGGTATTCAACGTTTAGTGCAATTCGCTGACGAGTTTTTAGGTGTTACATTGTGTTCGGACGAGAAACGTTGACGTATATTCTATTACACTCGTATAAGTTATTTGTAAAATAATGCGACGAAGCGCGTCGTTTTCCATTTACATTTCGTCCCGCGGGAACCAGAGCAGGTGATTAAATTTACGGAATTTTAATTGACGTCAGCAAATTCAATAACATGCTTCCTTTCAGTAGTCGAGTTTCTCTTTGTTATTGGAGTCCTCTATTTTGATCATGAGTCTCATGTTATTTATCCGAAATGCGAACATTACCCAGCGTGCGTTATCGGAAATTTCCGTTCAAAAACTATTCATATCACTGTAACCACCTATGAATATATAACTTTTAATTTGGTAAGCATTACTTATAATTATCAGAATTAATTTTATTGGATCGTCATATTTGGGGATGAGTTGTTCCTTGATCTTTATTACCCAATCAGCTCAAAAGCCTGGTAGAAGGCCGCTCTTCACAGGGGTTGGCTCATCTCCTCCTCCTTGAAATGTCTGTGATTTATATCATTTGTTTGATAAGCTCGCGCATATCAGGCTCCGCGTTCCCAGCTTCAGGTGAAAATGTAATCGGTTTGGTACCCATATCAATCAATTCAGAGTCCAACGTTTGGAGTTCACTCCCGAAAATTACTTAGTGTATTTTAATCATCTATGTTTAGTACGTAATACGAATGAACTCAGATACATCATAATTCTACATACTTTATTGCGGAACAATAGGGAAGCCCGTTGTGTCTTGCATATGCTGAACCACAGGGAACCCATTAAAATAAAATTATTAAAATAATATAATGAGCCTGCTAGGATAATAAATATTTTCAGTTAATAAATCCGTTTCACTCATATAGGGTGTTTACGATAACATTACCTTCGGTTGACCAGTCTACTTGGCCATAAGTTGGTTTCGATAGTTTTCAAAAACTGTTTTGTCGATACGGATTCAAGGGTATGTTAATCCAGTAGGAGTAGTAAATCAAAATGAGTGTTTCGCCGGCGGATGTTCAAATAGATTTTCCCCAAAAACTATTCTTAGCGTGATTGTATACTTGGGGCAGAGATCGATTTCACGATCGATATTGAAGCTCCGTGAATGTAAAGATGGAGTCCATTATGTGCTACTTTGATCTCCAATCCGCAGCAGGCATGAAACTGGGAATGAGAGGTAGATCCAATTGCTGTTTAGTCAGTTCGATTTTGATTAATTGAAAGCAAACTAGTGATAGTTGAGAGCTCGCGAGTAATGATTGATTTCAACACTGCTTTTCCTGTGGGTGCATAATAGGGTATTTCGAGCTATACGCGGAGGCGTGGTCAAAATCACGTTGCTGACTTGAATTGATTTTGTAGGACTGTTGTCCCGAGCGCTAGAGTGTATCGATGGAAGGAATGGCAGTTTACAGGTGCCTTCAATTCGAGGCGCTGTCTATTATTAGTGATATCTTTTCATGAAGAGCAAATAATTCACCTCTGTTATCCTTTTTCTTTCAGGTAGGTGGGGTCATCGTCATATCATTGAAGGCCGGTGAGGGTGAGTGTATCATATTCAAATTCAACTATTACCGAGAGGTGTCATTCAGATGTACAAACAACAGTATAAGTAATTTTATTGACTCACATTAGGACGGATTCTAGTAAATAGATATCCTCACAAAATCGGATTCCGATAAAATATGAAATCCGAAACAATAAGAAATTGAAGTTATTTCAGTAAAAGTTATCAGGATTAGATAAATTAATGGAAAACATATCACCCAGACAAGGGAACAAATAAATACTATGAGATGGCGTCAAGTCTCAGCACTTACCTACCGACATAGTATAACATAAAAGAAGGAAGGTTTTTCACATTCCCCATAATTATCGTAATCAGATGCCACTTCCACTACCACGCGCTTGGCTGAGGACTTGAAACATGTCGAGGCAAAATATTGTTCACCGAAGGAACTGACGTCTTTTTCTACTAGATTCTTCTTAAATCATACACAACCCATTGAAAAAAGTGTAATTATTATAGTACGAGGTGTCATCGTTGACAAATAATGGCATCTATCACACTGAAGATTTAAACATGTTTTCCTTAGCTAATTCTGAATTGAGCAAGTTTGCTTCTAAACTGCAGTTTTGTATAAACTCTATCGTCTTTTTGGAATAATTTCCTTCCTTTCTTTGTTTTCGTTGACATCGTTTTTGAATCCTACAGGATATTATTAAAGAGGTACTTTTTGATTCCCTAACGACTCTCCAGAAAATTCGCCCCCAGCTTTCCTAGCCGTGAGACTCGTATTATTCGTTTTCGAGGATAATAATTCTTGTTCTTGAGGGAAAAAGCGTTTTCCTTCACAATGGGCGTCATGTTTAGAGTTCTTGATTAAATTAAACTACGAGAGTAAAAGGAAATTACGATAACAACTCGAGGAAATGAATAGCGGAAAAAGAAAATTGGATTTCATAACTACCTCGAGGAAAACTGAATTTCTCTATTGCCCGGCGATGAATGAATCAAGACAAACGACGGGGCACGAAAATGATAAAAATGAACGAATTCATTTGTTTATCCTGTGGGATGAGATGGAGGTTGATGCTGATGGAGGAAGGTATTCTTCCCACGCACCTTTACCCGCTGTATCAAATTCCGTGTCATTAATTTCCCGTCAAAGTGCCTCATGGAAGCATTATGAAAACCGTTCATTCCTCATTTCCCGCCTTTCGCTTCCCTTCGTTTTACATCTTGTTAACTTTGAAAACGCGTAGGTTGTAAAAGGGTGAAATGAACGCGAGTTTTGTGTCAAGGCATCATTAGGTCCCTCGTCAAGCCTCTCGACGCATAAACGTGCGTGTATCCTGGTTATTGATTCACCTTTTGTGCGTAGTCGCCTTTTTCCGCGCTCGCATCGTGCACTGAGGACGAGCTCGGCCTTTGTGAGAGATTTCCTCGTCATTTCGAGCCGACGAAATCGAGAAGAATTAAATTGTGAAACCTCTCGGTAACAGCCCTTTAACGTGGCAAAGTTGTGATTGAACATTTTTTCCACGAAAGGACACAACATATTTTTACATGCATAAAAGCCTGATTGATACATAGAAAAAGAAGAAAAATTCAAAATCATAGGGTATAATTTTCGTCTGCGCGCATAATGCGAACCTTAAAATAAATAATTCTGAAGAATACTGCTATTATTAAGGCTATTTAAACCCATTAAGACACGGCGAATGAAAGCGGTGAGAATCATCAGAGCTCTGAATTGCGGAAAAAATGTATAATGCAGATAATATTTCCTTAAGGATTGATGTGTACCTAGGTTCCGATC
This sequence comes from Cyrtorhinus lividipennis, assembly GCA_019603395.1. Taxonomy (NCBI): domain Eukaryota; kingdom Metazoa; phylum Arthropoda; class Insecta; order Hemiptera; family Miridae; genus Cyrtorhinus; species Cyrtorhinus lividipennis. Next base: position 26,576,354 of record CM034000.1, on the reverse strand, counting down.
CCTTCCGAGATCGACATGAAGGCTTCTATGGCGTCCTAGGCTCGGGAAATTCAATCAAGACGTCAGCTCGCCCTCGGTATTTGATCTCAAGTAATTGGTATTCGGAATGACATTAATGTTTTGGGATAGACTTCGGTCTACGAAGGCTCAGGCCACTAATGGAGTTAAACAAACCCCCGCCCAACAATAATGGCCATCAGGCGTACACCTCTGTTTGACTAAGGGTTAAACGGTTACTTCTCTTGGGGAAAATGCGTAATGGGCGTGTCCAACATGTCCCTCCTAAACACCCTCAGTTGTTAGATCGCCTCCTGGTTGCTTGCAAGGGGTATTTTGTTAATGCCGAAGGTACCAGTTTTCTGCGCATCTCACAATACCGTCAATTTATCATCTCAAAGTGGTTTTTATTACCCACATCGTCTAAGCACAAAATCCGTATGCATGAGTCATTCTAGTCTTATGAAATTTGAGGTAAATGAACTAAGAATCTCAAACTAGCCTAACGAGAGAGCTTCGAGTAAAGGAAAGATATCCACTACTAAAAATAATTGATAAATATCGTATAAGTTGATATCTTGTTTTAGCTGAGTTCTCGGAGAGCCTCATACTAACTAACATATTCCGCATGGATTATAAAGGTCGATGTTTATTTAGCGCGGGGGGGAATGTGATTCCGGGCGATATTGCTCAACTTTTCGCTAAGCTCCTTCAATCCGCCTTATTCCTAGTTGAGAAATCGTTACACCAGCGCTTAGGGGAGTCCTTAGATGCCTTAAGCTTCAGGTTATTATATATAAATCCGGGGGAACCCCCAAAATTTCTAGAAGTCCATTCAATCCGGGAGAAGAGAGATAATTGAGACCAAACAGGGAACCAGTAAGAGGGTTGTTCAGAGAAATGCTCATATAATTAAAACCCAATAATTAATTTATCAATAAAAAAGAGTGTTGTTTTAATTTTTCAGTTATAAAAGGAATAATACCAGCCAATAGATCAGGGTTTGGAAACCAAATTTTATTCACATTTACTATGGCAATATGATCGCACAAGCTCTCAAACTCTGGCGTAGTTTATCGGATGTTATTTTCATGTTTGCTAGTGTACAATTGTATGTTTACTTCAGTCTATGTTCGTGCAATCTAGATAAATGAACCATTTTTGGTAAATCAATTATAGAACCGTTCTATTACCACTTTATGTTTGATAATAGCTTCCTTGATTTCACCAAATCTCATTACTCCGTCCCAGAACAATGAAGCACTCAAGCCAATTTGAACCCCCTTCCACCACCCAAGGCTGGCCATTGAATGTGGGAATGGATGGTATCAATAATGATGATACTAATGACGTCCGTGTCGGGATCTCTCTAGCAGCCTGAATAGTAAGGGATAGGAGTTATATTCCGGGTAATAATGTCGTCTGGAGGGAACTTGTTTCGCCTTTGCCGAAAGGGAATGCCCATTTATGTGAGTAATACTGCAGCGATTGTAGTGGCATCCGGCCAACTTGAGTGCGTTTATGGAGTTTATAACAGATGGTTATGCTGCCTTTCCTTAGAGTAGGTACTTGTCTATTGCGATTCCGCTATTAGGATGTTTTCAATGGCTGGTGAAGATTGAACACAATCTAGGTATTAATAATCTCTTTATCTTTATCTCTTTGTGCGTCTCAGTAAGAAGTTTTGCCAAACTGTTGATAAAGTTTGGACTGTTTTATTGACGATTTTCTAACATTCTTGTTACGCGTCAAGTAAAAATTGGACAGTTGTCCTCTGAGGAAGTAGCGAAGTTCGTGAAAACTCGTTTTTTAAGTATATTCATTTTGACCTTTCTCTAATTTGCGGCAGCTGGTCCGAGACACCGTGAAATGCTGAAATGAGTTAGGCTCAATCGCGAATACTAAAGTAGTTCTGTACCATACAATTCTTTACAATACTAGTTACTAGTTTTGTTTTTGTTTTGCACAATTAGCCGTCGAGGAAGTTTTGCTTTCTTTTCTGAATTTCACTAATTTAAGGGTGAACATGAGGAGTATAACACCAAGAAATGACATTTATATTGTTATCTACAGATGGGCTCCTTCCGCTGACGTAATCGATTCCACACCTAATACATTCTTGCATCACTTATCACAAACGACAAAACTTTCAGTTGGAGGCCGAGAATCGCATTGCCTATGGAATTATTCTTGATTGATTAGAGTTTACTGGGTGGTCGATGAGACGCCATGAAAGGACGCATCCTGTTGAAGTAGATGGCATCCAAAGTAAAATCGGCCGTAAAACACGCCGTTAGTCAATGGGAAAATTCAACTTAAGCCTCCAAGTGAGGTCTGCTACTTGATGGTTGACAAGGGTATTAGGTTCATTCCACTATACTCTCGAGATGACATCCGCGATTTTCCTCTTTTGCTCAAATCCCGCTGATCGCCCTCGAGCCAAAAAGCAATTCGCAAAAACCAATTTACCGAGAGAACTACCCTGGCGAGATTTCCACTCGTTTCAAACCAAAAAAGCGAAGGAGGAAACCAGATCGCAAGAAGTCATTGACGCGTGGAGGTGCAATCGAGGGAGCGCGACGGGAGAGAATCAAGTGATGCCGCTCTTGATGGGTAAAGCGAGACGGGCGAGAGAAAAAAAGAGGGAAGTGTTCGGATTGGCGGATGTATTGAAGTCATAGCCGGAAGAGTTCACAAACCAATTACACGGGTGTCAGGGAAGAGACAGCGACTGTGGAACAGGAAGAGCTAGGGACCGCCGAGGGAACTCGAGCTCCAACCCTTGAAAAGGACTCACGGGCTAAGGCCCCAGGGGATTAAAGGAAGAGAATAGCCACATGGCACTTCTCGTACGCTAGTATTAAAACGCTGAGATTTGAGGTCTAGTTATTTAATTTGGGAATCTGAGCTCTTCGAATCCAGTCGTCTCAGCTCTCGGAATTCTCTATGCAATTGGTGTTGTTCCTCCGATATATGGTGGCTCCATCATCTCTTAAAAACTGAAAAAGATATAACATAAACCATTTTATACCTTACATAAAGCATCATACATCGATTGTGCAGCCCAGAGAATTTGTTGTCTGATGATCTCTCTAATCTACAGACGGGCATGCCAAGATTGACGATGAACCTCGGGATCTAGCTGCCGGACGACTTGCCTTGGTAGGGCCAGGTCACGTCTGTATGGAGTAGAGCTTTCAGAGGGATTTGCCTACTTGGGAAAATTAGACCCCCTTAGACTTCCCTGCCAACTACCGCCTCGTCCTGGGCCGCCTAACTGCAGTGGCGAGGACATCGACAGATTGCAGAAGACAAAGAATGCGACCCCGAGGTTTGTGCTTGACCTACACCGAACTACACCGAAACGAGATCATCACTCCCCATTTCCATCACCTGGGATGGCTGAAGACGAGGCAGGGGATGTAACAGCTCATTGCCACCTTTGTTGCTCAAGACAAAGACGCCAGCATACCTCTTTAGGAATTCCCATTTCCTGACGGCAAGGAACACCAGAAGCAAGAACTGCGAGTTGATAATCCCCATGCATTGGACTGCTTTCAGTTGCTGACTATCCATGTGTGTAGCAAAACGTGCTGCTGAACTAAATTTTCCTCCATCGCAACTGATAACGTCAAAGCCAATAAGTGATGCTCACTTAACAAACAGGTGACTCAAGAACCCTATGGTTTCACACTCCCCAGGCACTTAGCGCCGTGTGAACTGAACCCCCATCAAGTAGTCCCTTCACACCTTACTTCCGGAAGGAGATTGTTAATGCGGGCAAATCTTTTTCTCGGCAAAGAACAGAGCATGGAGCGGCATAGTGCTGAGGGTACTCGAACAGGATATATTGGTCTTGGTCGCACTCCAATACGCTCCGAAGGATATCGGGAGGTGGGCCGAAAGGGGTGATTTTCGGTCACTTCGACGATAAAGTGTCAATGTTTGCTCTGCCCTTGAGGTTTTCTTCGTGCTTCCTACGGCGGGTTCTTTCCACACACATATTGCTCGTTATATTTCATCCCTGGAATTTTTTTTCTTATTTTCCTCATCAAGGGGAGGACGGTATATTTTTCCTCGCATTCAATACGGGCTATAATACCCACTTCTCCTTTTCATATGAGTCCTCTTTCCCACTCGCGACGGGAGAGAAATGTGTTTGGTTTGCTCAGCCCACCACGAAAGGTACTAATGGGAAAGATGGCGGATTGTTCGTAATGAAGCCCCTTCTCCTCCTTAGCAAACACGGGCCCTTTCCACCGGCAACCTCGTCGTTCCTGATTGAAATATCTCGTGGAACAACTTCATACTCAACGGTAACTTGGATGGTGCGATTTCCCTCGGATATCATCATTTGATGAGGGGAAACTCCCTTGGCTCGAGGCTTGCAAACCAAATTAGATGGGTACACTGTACGTATATCCATTACGACGCGAGGACGTGACACGTTCACGTCATTTTACATCGATCGAGATACGGTTGGTGCGACCATGTTGCTGGCCAATGAACATCGCTGGAACGCGTCCCTTCTCTGAGCCTGTATAACGTGTCCGATTGACCTGTCACTGAGTGAGCCTGCGTGTGTGAATAACCGTGCTTTGTGGATTTGTAATGTGCCAGCTCACCCATTCGATTACAGTGCTAATTACTTGGCCGGCTCAGAAACACTCACCTTGAAGTGCGTTTGAGAGGAACAAATCTCATGCCTACTTTGTACTCGATACTCTGAATCTACCAACCCACGTTTAGTCCGGTCAATACTGGTTGGTTATTCCCAATGGAATTATCACCTGTGTAGGCATTCGTATCAACCAAAACGGGGTTTGTCTCTCTCTCTCTCTCTCTCTCTCACTCCTCAAACTTCTGCCTTTTATGTTTCCATGAGTGTACAATACTTCACACTCTAAATTCAAAATGACCACCGGCTGGGCAGAAGAAGGCCGTTTTTAATTATGACTATGCCGTAGTTCACTACTCAAACGTAAAAAGAAAAAATACGAAACAATATTGCCGTGAACTGTATTCTACTTTATCAGTCGTCAAACTTGGTTCATGACAATTTTTGCTTGTACTCAAATGTACCACCTGACGACGACCTAACCTAACGTGACGATAAGCTATTGAACTGCAGATATCCGCCTTCATCGATTACTTACATAAGAAAATCCTCGTAAATTCACAAATTTCACAAGTCACCAGTTGACAGCAACACGATTGTGAAATGACATGATGATGTTGTTTCCTAATTTCTTCATTTTTTTATCCGGTTTGATGTGCTTTCTAGCAATTTATAGGGAGTTCTAACGATCAATAGAAATCGAAAGTACGATGTGTTGACAAATAAGAACATTGTCGCACGAAAATCAGAATTTTGAGGAAAGATTCTCACAGTCATGATCAGTTTATCATATTCAGCTCAGTGGGCTGTTCGACAAAGAATTAATTTCCGACTACCCTTTATCGTAGGCCACCCTTCCTGTTCCCCGTCGACCGTACTACAGTTACAAAATCGGAGAACATTCGCTTAAAAACGAAAACACATTCTTCAGACAAAAAAGCTATAACATTATTAACTAAGAAATATATCAACCCTGATTTTCCTCTTTTCTTGAGGAAAAAAGGTCACAGAAATGACCCACTTTGTCAAAAGTAATTGACAATGAAGATGACACGAGTAGGCTGCCATGGAGGGAAGCGTATCCCATTCCCATGGTCTAATTACATGAAAATATGGCCTTAACGGCTCGCAGTTACTGACGTAATTAATGAACAAAAGCAACTCTACGACCTCTTATTCCCGCTACTTCCTCCTTCATCAGTTCGCCCTCCGTTGGGTGGAATCTTTGCAAACAGGTATAAGTCAGACGTTGGCAAAACTTTAATTAAAAATAGCATTAATTTTTTTAATGGTCCATTACAACTTCATTTTAAAACTATTACAAATATTCTGCCGAAACTTGAAGAACATACACCTCTTCTACGTCACAGATTATACAAGTTACAGGGTATACCACGAATTGTTCCCCGTGTCCTAAAACCGTTCAATTGGGAGTAAACAAAAATTTTTTGTTTTGAATTTTCATATTTTTTTGCAAAGTTGCGCAACCCCAAAATTGTCATATAGTCGTAAAGTGTGGCACATGGATTTGCCTTGTTTCTTAACGATTCGCGAGACGCTATCTGTTTCTTTATTCAACTCATTTTTTCGGAATAATGACACAAATTCGTTTATTTTACGTGAAAAAAAAAAAAAAATAAAAAAAAATAATAATAATCTTTTCAGCTCGAGTTTGCGTATGAAGCAGGTTTATGAGATCTGTCAAGTTTCGCTTACTGTGGTAAAATTAGGGGTAAAACACTTTTCTAGCTCTCCTCTAGCGTATGTACATGAAAAAATCATCTGTTATCCAGCGAATTACACATTTATAATCGAAAGTAAACATCTAGTTTCTCCAATTCCAGCGCATGTATTAAAATTTGAGAGATGTGATTACTTGATATAATACTATCAAGTTTTTCAAGAAAAATGAGCTAGAAGCTGCTTAATTCTAGAAACATTAAATGGTTTGATCAACTCGCCAATTTTATATTCATGATAACAAAATGTGCTTTTGGTGATCAATTTTGAGGGAAATCTGATATTTCTATCCGGGAATAAGAGAACCTACGATAGGTCATTAATATGCTACGTCTAAGTATCAGTATCAGGTCAGTATCAGAGAGTATCAGTGAAATATTTTTTTTTAGTAATAGAACTTACGAGGTAGGTGTCCCATTACGAAACCTTTGACTGATATTTTCCAAATAGTTAATCGCAAGAAGGAAGTTAACGTGAAACTGAGTTTGAAAAAAGTGAAAAACGCTGCAAATTCATTCACAGGGGTTGGTTATTCCTTAGACTAGGAGCATGGAGAACATTTAGTGGAAAATGATACCTTACACGCCTAGGTACCAGAAATCTCGAAAACCCACTTTTGAAAAATGTAGATAGATACCCATTTTGAACCACAACCTCTTCCGGTGGGCCTAAATCGTTCCAGGACCCATCTCATTGAATTTAACGTCCAAAATTTAGTCGAAAGGGATACCTCACACTCCTAGGTCACCGAAAATTTAGGTCAAAAAGTCTGATTTTCAGATAATTGTCTACTACCGAAATCGGCGTGGACTGCGGTTTTAAACAGTTCATGAAAATCATCATTACAGATCGAATTCAAAAATGCAACGCCCTCGCTCGACCTACGGAGATTATTGGGCCACTGAAGCTCAGACGGTTCCACCATCTACTCGTCACTGAACAAACACAGCCGCCATCTCCTCACTGGTAATCTCCCCACCCTCCTCCACCCTGGCATTTCCTTTCCTTTAGGGACCTTTTCTTTGCATTTTCTCTCCTTTACCGCCACCCTGGAAGCGAAATTTACATTTAAATTACTGGAAGAAGCCTTGGCTCTTACTTTGAAAGTTTTTTCTATTATCTTTCCACGTCTTCGTTGGACGGCCTTGCTTACTTTAGTGTTGCGATACGGATAATTGTGGCTCCTCATGATTTACGAGAAAATCGATCAGTTTAAACTCTTTACTCGGTTAAATACCAGCATTACGTGGGGTATATTCTCTCTACTCTCCCACGAAAGGGAAGAGGTTGGTGTGATACGATCACTGGGTGGTCAATTCCATAAGTTGGTAACGGCACATAATGGTGATGTATGTACCAATTTAACGCCTAACCGAGAGAGGACTAGAAACCTCCCGCTGCGTCCTTATAATAGCTGACCAGCTCAATTGAACGTGGTCAGCTCTATCGTTCATTTCTTAATAATTAAAAATCGCATTTTTTTTTAATGGTCCTGACATCAGGCTTTTGGGGTATAATTCCGCTACGTTTTGGTCTGTAGTATATTGACGTATGAGGTGGTAGCCAGAAAATGTGGTAAGAATGTTTGAGGTGATAATGAACCGTATTTCGTCAGCGCATGTGTTCCACAATTCGTATTATTGCAGTTGGATGATGGAAATTAATTGGTGACCATCTTGGCGACTCAACATTGGAGATTACACTATTAGCGTCCAACCCAATACGGTTTTGAATGAATCGATTCATCGCATGCCCTGGTTATACGGCCCTCATCCCACAACCCGCCCAACGCTCACCCAACTACATCAACCTAATCTGATTGCGGTAGATCATAATTCCCTTCAACTAATAGCTTCCACCCACTGGAGTGGCGGGAAATTCCCTCTGCTTCACTCGCGTTTATAAACATAACGCTTAATCTCGCAACATATTCACTCAAGCTTCTAAAATAAAGTGACTCAATATCTCATCCACTGGTTTACAATTTGAACGTTAATTGAACGGATTAATACATTTTTGTTAATTCGTTGCGAATATAACTGACTGAATTTTGAATTACATGGTTTCATTAATCGAAACGTATTTGCTGCTACACAGGCAAATACTTTCCAACAACAATTCTCTTGAATTGTTGGGAATTCGTTCCTATTATTTTTTTTTTTAAGAGAAATTTGAAGGAGTTGGATTAAAAGGTGTAAACCCCCGCCCCCTACCCTTACAGTGAAGACATGAAAGGAAGGGGTCCAGTGCTAGAAACTGGAGAAATCCAATACTTTTGGCCTTACCAATACTTTCAAGTCGGTGGGGCTCTGGTTAGAACGTGTTCCATTTTAAAACCTTGTAGGTATTCATTTTTAACGCTTTGGATAAAGAGTTTGAAGAAGATTAAAGAAGGTTAAAAAAATATATAGGTACATAATGGCACGATTGTTGTGCTAGAACTGGTGCTAACGCGCGGTGTATTTTGTCACTTCTGACACAAATTAAATTTAATGAAGTGTACCGAACTTATTCAGGGATTCATCAATACCACCTGGGTCTTAATAGTGAGATAATACAAAGCGTGGCTACTTGGACGATTGCTTCGTTTATGAGGAGACTACATATTTCGTTTATGACAAATTTACAACTCTTTTGACTGCAAATAAGAAAATTTGTTTCCAGTACAATGCAGAGTCGGTGTGGTGACGGGAGAAAGGCGTTCGACCTAAAACAAGTCAACTATGGATAATAAGCGTAATATCTGAATTTCTATCGACAAAGACCCGTCACAGCTGTATTACCGTTCAAATATTCACCATTCAATTTACGTCCGTATTTACCATGTATTAGATCGTGGACCGAGGCGCAAAGCGTTGCAATTGAACCATGTATAATTGCATGTATATTGTCACATAACATAACGGGCCGTAAATTACTCAACTAATTAACGCCGGTACGGTGATAACGAGTGATTATAATTAATCACAGTTTAGTATTCTTATGACAACGGCAATTTATTCAATTAGACACACGCAAACTTTCTCTTCGTGGCAAACGAAATGTCAAGACTTCTTCTCACAGCAGGGTCGGGCCATTTTGCCGTTTTATTGATGAAAAAACAATTTTCGTGTTTAAATTAACGATCACTATCTGATGATAACATTGAACTAGGGACGAGGGAAAAATGAGGCTGGAATAGACGGAGCCTTCCAATCAATGTTTTATACAAGTGAGGAGTGGATGGCAACCAGTAAGTCTATAAACCAAAAGCCTTCGGGAATGACCTAACGCTTGCTTAAGGTGTGAATAAAAACTCTCCCTGTAATGTTAGTTGGGTGCTTTGGGAGTTGTCAGAGTTTGGGGTGAAAGGAGAAGGGAGAAAAAAAAAATAGTGAGGAAGAGGAAACAGCGGAGTTTTCCCGACTTTTCCAGTAAGAAGAGAAATCGCTTTTGAAGAGTCCTGTAGAGGAGTAGAGGGGGCATAGAATTTCCCTACGCGGCGAGAGAATTGTTGACCGAACCTGCGGCAAGCCCCCCCCCCCCCCATTCGATGGGTAAAGTTTAGATTGAAGTGAACCCAATTTATTGTGATAGGAATTGAGCCAAAGAGAGCGGAGTTTGACCGCTTTAGAGCCTAACAGTGCCTTTCGCCCTCTCTTTCACCTTGATGTGTTTCCACAGCTTTCCACACCGTTCGACAGTTATTAGTCTTTCGGTAGCCAAAACCAAGTTTGAAACAACCGACCAACACATTTTCTCCTTTCTCGGGGTGGAACTCCGCAAGTGAGGGGGTTTTCACTTGAAGGCCTCATTTCCCCAAAGGAATTGAAATCGATGGTTGAAGGGCAGTTCTGATGCCCGACGAGAACGTTCAGGATCATAATGTGGGTATTTAGTTGAAGGTTTCTCTTAATCTGTGAGCTCTTCACTGGTGCGCCTGCGGAATGGTGAACGTTTTTGAAAAGTGAGTACGGATGACTGACTATGAGGTGAATTTAACATAGATATTATATTATGGAAAGCCCAGCGGTTCAGTTAGATTCAGATTGTCGTCCAGGGGGACTAACAGAGCAATGGGAAGAGCGCATATCATATCACAATAGAAAACAAAGATCCATTACCGAGTTAGGTACCTCCCATCCCACGTACCCTCCCATCGCTCCTGACTGCGTATGATGGATCGAGGTGAGGACTGTCGGCTCTACGGTGATGAGATGTGGAAGCGTGAAGAGGAACGGAGGAGGATTACGGTTGTGGGGAGGGGGTAGAAAAAACCGGACATTTTCTAAAGGGGTGAGGAAAAGGCATCAAACCTTCGTAAAGAAAAACCTCTCGTTGGCGACGCCCAGAAGTTTCTTCGAGCGGCAAAAACCGCGACGCGCCTCCCACTCTTTCCCCTTGTTATTAATATAGTGTCACTCCAGGGGTGGGTTTTCTAGTGTAGACCCTCACCCCTTACGGCCAGAATGTGACATTTCAGGACATCATATACTTACGTGGCAACCTGTCATCCCTTCCTTTTCATCATCGCGTTTTCAGCAAGAACCCCCCCCCCCCCCCTCATCACCACCCCTTACTTTCTTTCTTCTGTGGCAGATGGCGTCAGATGGAGTATTACCCTCCTTATTTCCTGTTGGTAGGAAATAGTATAGTTCTGTTGTTCTCACGATTCGTGAACATTTATTTTAGCATAATACCCATTGTGAATTTGAATTATACCTCTCCTCTTCATAATTTATTACTTCTCTTGTTCTGTAAACACGTCAACCCTGAATACGTTTGGACGCTGAATTAATCATGATGTAACTTTTAGACGAATTATTGCCAAACGGAGATAAGATTGGAAAAAAAAAGTTTTGGAAATGAGTTCTTGAGTGATCGAGACATGCGAGATATATAACTATTTTGAATGTTGGATTCTAAACTCATTCAGATGGGTCCGAAACCGATTGCCAAAAAACTGGGTAGATATTGGACAAGAAAGTTATTTTGAAAACGGGTAGTTTTTTGGAAGAAAATTTGGTCGAAAAATTTTTTTTTCGTGAAATAATAGGTAGGTTAATAATATTGAGGGGACACTAGAGACCTCGAACGTTCACTCTTCTGTGGAATTCCCCCTTCCTTTCTAAAATAATAAGTCTTTATTTTTCTACTATGGTTTACTATAACATAATGTAATCTTCACGTTGAATACGAAGGTATTTCGGTCCATTCACATTGAGGATCAACTATTCTATTCCAACAAGGTTCAGTCGATTGAGCCTGTCAACCATGAGCGGATTACTTGGAACTGATCCTGTTGCACCGGTTTGCGCGGCCCATTGGATTAGTATCGACTGCTTTTCGTCTGCTCGCGGCTTTAAACGGATAATTCGCGACCCCTTCACGAGTTTTGTGGTCATTTACCAGGTTATAATGGACAATCTCGTTAAAAGCCTGGAATCATTAGACGAGTCGATCCCTAATAAGTGTTGGGGTGATCGTCAAATATTACACTTTTCGAAATTGACAGGTTTTACATTTAAAAAAGTCATGAAAGAACAGTAAATTGAGTTTCAAATGTTGTTTGTAATGGAGCAGAGAGGGAAGTAAATATGTATATCCTCGAAGTCTCTGATCGGATGGATGTCAACCTACGCTGGTTGGGAAAGGATCATTTCGCCAGTATGCAAGTAGGTAAGAATAGCAAGCAGAGTGGGCATGTAGATAGCAAAGCCTCACGTGCAGTTCTACTGGCAGTGATAACTGGAAATTCTCGGGGATGTGACACCGCATTTCCGCGGTATAGGTCGACAAGGAGGAATTTTCGCTGTATATAACTTATAACGTTTCCCACTCGGCGGTTGAACGGAAAATATTATATATTATTCATACCTCTTCCCTGGCGCCAATCCTGAGAAAACTTTCATCTTCCCCTCACTTCATACTTTCTCCTGGGTACCAACACCTCAGATATCACCCCTTCAGCCGCCGAATGACAAACGACACTCGACCCCACGCGTTAGACATGGCCGTTAGTTCCTGTTTGTTCGCACCGCCTTATCCTTCTTCTTGTGGTCTGAAGTCCTCCCATGTACATCTCCCCCACAGCCTACCACTATTCACCTCGTTTCTCGTCCTCATTTCTTGAAAACATTCCTCGGGGAAACTTCCTTATCTGTGGCTCGTAGCAATATCTTTCTTAGTCAATGTGGAAGCCGAAAACACGGAAATCATTGCCGGGATGAGGTTGCAAAGGAATTGGGTCATTGTATCTACATGCGAGTAATAACTTATTAGGCAGGGCCAATGAAATAAATAGGAATACATAACGTTAATGGCATATGAGCTTCCTCGTGACCTTGAAAACGTGTAGAGATAAACGTTCACAAAACTATAAACAACCAGTTTAAGGACAAAATTATGCCCTTAAGTGGTTCATGTCCAAATGCGTTCAAAATTAACAAATTTAGAAGCAGAATTGGAAGAAGGACTGATAAGAGAACTTACCATTGCACGCGGGAAGAGCTTACTGTTGATCATGATGAAAATGAAGTACCGTATTTTTCGGACCATAAGACGCACTTTTTCTTCACCAAAAAGTAGGAGGAAAAGTGCCTGCGTCTTATGGTCCGAATAGAAGAAGCCTGCTGCGTCCGTGTGGCAGAGCGGCAGCGGGTCCCCCGGGAGAGGGAGAGTGGAGAGGGGGTAGACCTAGTTCTCATTTTGTCTACGGGAATATTAGGAGCAGGGTGATTGTGACCAAATGAGCTTCATGAATTCTGACTCTAGCGAAGAAGAGTTCTTGGGGTTTTCAGAAGACTAGAGTACTCAAACATTTGTCTTTATGTGTTAATGACAGTGATAATGGTTCTCAATGCCACTGTTGACTGCTGTTCAGTTTATATGGTTCAAATATTATTCTTTACTGTTAAATACTTCATTAAATAAAAATCCTCCTCTAAAAACCAGGTGCGTCTTATGGTCCGAAAAATACGGTAGGTCATCTAGGGGTTATACAACACAGATTAATCAAGTGATAACCAACCAAAACAATATTTTACCCATAAACCTCTCAGGTTTGGGCCGATCGGAATGGAATGTTTCAAGAAACAACCAGAGCCCAGGAGAAATCCCTGACCAAAAGTCCATGCCGATTTTGGTAGTACAAAATGATCGGGCTCGAAACATTTCAACCTGATCGCGGGAACCTTTGGGCGGGGTAGGGATCAAAATGTGTTTTTTTGAAAAAAGGATTTTCGAGATTTTCGGTGACTAGGCGAGTGGGGTACCATCTTTGACTGAGATTTGGGACGCTGAATTCAATAAAACCGGTACCAGAACGATTGGCGCTCACCGAATGAGGTTACGGGGCAAAATTGATATTCACATATGTATGTCAAAAATAGATTTTCGAGATATCTGGTATCTAGGTGTGTGGGTTATCACATTCCATTAAATTTCGGACGCTGAATCGATTGGAATGAGTTGCATTGGCTTCTGGTCCGAGGAGTACCCAACCCCTGTGAATGAATCTGTGAAAAAATGTTTCTGATCTAGATATCTAAAAACGTAAACGCAAACGTCAAGTTACTTGCACATATTCGAACGTACTAGCCTAATTATTCAATTCATAAAAAAACCAAATGCTTAGGTACATACTTTCAAATGTCGGTTTTGATTGAATGTATTCTGAGCACCTCTGCAGACACTAAACTATTTCGTCGATAATTTTTCCTGTTTTATACTTATTGAGCTGTTCGCTCAACAAGGACTACAACCCTCCCCCTTCCCCATCCCATTTGTTTTCTGGGAGGCACCTCCCTTCCGACACCACATCTTTGACGAGCTATGTGACAGAATCCATTAGAGACGTTAATAAAGAAGACTGAGCTGCTTCCTCTTGGACCTCATGCTAACCCTATTATTCTTGAACGTGAGGCTCATTGAAGGTCTCTGTGGTGTTAGCACCAGTCTTTGGCAAGTAGGTTCCAGCGGAAGAGTATTATGTTTCTTTATTTGGGAGTTTCTAGTGACACTAACATTAGGATCAGTCCTCTGCAAACATGGAAGAGGAGCGAGCCAAATTAGTGATCCTTTGTGTTGAAATAAATATAGAATAGAATACCTCATATTTATTCACATTATACGTCGTATTTGGTTTAAATGCGATTGAACAATAAAATAATGCAGTTAAATCCTGCCTGTATGTTAAGAGATAACTTGTAAACTTTGTCCATTCGCATCTCATCGACGCTTTTGTCAAATTTAGTTGACAAATCAAATGTTTGATGAATCTGAAATTCCGCACGTGGGCTCTATATATGTGTCTGTATTATGCCTAACCCATTCTTAGCAAAACGGGACCGAGTATCGGTGAAGGTGGGAAACTATAAAAGTTCGGTTCCGAGGTTTCGTTGGGATTTTTATAGGCGTGTGGTATGTCTATTTTCCATGCACTGTGAAATTTCTGAATCGGTTCAGCGGGTTCCGGAACAATTACCACACAGCGGAAGAGGATTACTGATTTTTAACATGTCTAGGAACATAGTAAAAAGGAACTTTTTCAATCATAGATTACTATCCGTATTCATCCCGAACTAGTTTTTAAAATTTCGTATTTCCATAAAAAAATTCGCTTTTTACTAATCGAACCCGTTGAGTCCAAATCCTAAGCGTCCGTCCATTGCCGGGTCCAAAACAGGCCTACGAAAAATTGTATGCTTGACTCATTTCGGTTACTGAATGAGCATAATCTATTTATAGCCAAGCGGTCACCGGAAAATAAGGGCAAATTGGTATTTTCAAAATTTCTCGATTCAACTGCCTCACATCGAAAAAAATTTTGGACTTGCGTGTCAAAAGAGTATTTTGGAAGTGACTGTTTACGTCTGCTCTTCTCCCAAATACTCTGGACGTACCAAGGATACTCTTTTCCAGCGAGATACTTCTGAAAGAAAACACAAAACCATTCTTGGATTATTTGCAACGTTCTTTCAATAGAATTGGCTGACTGGTTGTGGGTAGTCACCTGATCCGAACCCAATAGCCTGATCACTATCAGCCCTTGGGTACTCCTTCCCATTCTTGTGGCTCCAGACCGAGTTTAAAACCTATGGTAGAGGATAAGGACGAGATGAGCGCCAGCTCCGGGACGACAAGTGCTACCTTCCTCTTCCTCCTTTTGTGACGTTGAGGAAAAGCTTCACGCTTCATCTAGCGCGAAAAGGGGAGATCGAATGGATAGTTCGCTCCTTTTATACCGAGGTTGCCTTGTATGGGAGTCGTTTGAGGGGGGATGTGAGGGAGGGGGACATCGTTTCATATCCAGTCACCCAAGTTTCCCTCTCGTTCCGCTCTCCCGCAAACCGCTGTAGACCTTCGCAGCCGCCATTCGCTTACTACTCGCCATTCCCGCTGTCTCCCTTTCACATTTTACTGACCTATAAAAACTTGACAGATCATTCTACACAAATGACCGGCCGCAAACGCGGTCCCGCAGTTCCGCAATGCGCGCAATGACGGTTGGAGAGACCCATGGAAATGGAGGCCAGACTCGAGCCCAATCTAGTAATGATGAAAACAAGCTTCGAGTCAAGAGACAGGTACTCTTCTATGAGAAACGCTGGTCCACTCGAGTTTTATTTCACTGCGTTCGGCTTCAACTAACCAAACCTATCTCTCTTCATTTTAGCCATGCGAATACAGAGAAATAATTTCCTACTTCCTACCTGTGTGACTGGCGTTAATAGATATTACGCTAATATACAACGACTCATCACGACACACTGGGACAAAAAAGATTCTGGGCTTATAAAATATCTTGGGTGTTATGCAGTGAAGCGGATGACATTAGGACTGTTGATATACCCACTTTCACTGATCTGAGAAGTCGAAGTTACTACCGAGTGAGTACCTACCTATTACAAAAATTGATGCCTCGCACTTCTACGAGATACAAAAAAATCGAAACCCCATTCTCAATATAATTTGTTAATTGTCCATGAATGTAATTTTCCTAAGCTAAGCGAGTAAGTACCAACTATATTATGTTCAAATTACAGTGGACCTATCTAATGAGCGAGAAAATGTTCCTGAATATAAGGGACAATTAATGAGCACTATGTCAAGTGTTAAGAGAGCCCACCACAATCGAACAACATGTTCAGTATATCGGAATAAATATTGATGTTTTTTCGCAAAACAAAACAGGCTTGTACTATTCCTAATGCATAAATTACTTATAAAATTAGGGGAGTGGAAATTCCATTTAATTTACCCGTTCCTAGGGTTTACACACCGTACGTATTTTAGAACGCAGTGAGCGTCATATTAATTTTTGAATCTAATCAGGGTGAATGGATGGAGATTGGGGGGGGGGGGGGGTCGTAAAATACCTACTTACCTAGATGGAGAACGGGAGGAAAACTGCTCTAATTGGGCTCATTACACAAAAGTGTTAACGAACTCTTGCGGCAGCGGTGATTAACGCCTTTTCATTGGCCTTTTCCACCCTCACTTAACCCTCGACTGTTGGTGCGGAGGAACGGGGACAGAGAAGCATATGTTCACCTAATGAATGTTGAATGCGAGTTGAATTTAATGAGAAGTTGTTTTCGCCGTGGAGGTTCAGGCCCTTGAAAACACTGGAGCGAAGGTTCCCTTACCGAACAGCTATCGTACTCTCGCCCACAGCCTCAATTGAATTATTTCTCCGGAATAGGGAGTGTTGGTGAGGGGGAGGGGAGGAGGCTTTTGGGTGAGTAGATGTCGGAGCTGTACACTATGAATATTTCATTATGTTTATCTCTCCGACCCCTTGAATGAGCCAAACTTGCTTTGCACCACGGACTTTCGTTATTCACATAAACAGCCAAGGATTTACTAACTATAGGTCAAATGAAATTGTTTAGAACTGAACAAATGGTAGAACCAGGCTCGGCTTACTTATGAAATGTTTTGTTTGAACTCCCTGATTTAATTTGAGAAAACATTAGAATAGAGAGAAGTCAGAAAGAACCATAGGAGCATAGCCAATAGGTGTATTATTATATTAATCATAATACACTGAAGTTGGTATACCGAAATATAAATTTGTTGACGGGATCCCAATCATGAGACCACTGGCTCAATTGGCTATTTGAGGTTTGACGATGGGTCTGATAGTTGGCCCGGCTCTGCCAAAATGGGAGTTTCACTCCTCAACAGATACTTCCGCAAAACGTACGCCTTAGCAATTTCCATCTACGCTCTATTTTTGAGTTATTTCACATTCAGGTTGTTTTTCTTCGAATAAAATGCTAATACATTTCGAGTACATATGAACCATTAGGGTGTGCCTTTCATTATTGTATAGGGTTTTCTCTATATATTTTAATACCCACAGCAAATCGAAGGACAGAGAAAACGGCCCGAATACGATGACTAGCTCCGACAAAATATCCAATATTTCCCCGCACTTGAAACCTCATGCTGTCTTCCGAAGCATTCATTCCTTTTTTGGCAGGTTATTCCCTGAATAATCATCCTGTTTTCATGCAAAAAGCCAATCTCTCTGATTCGGCCCAAATATATTTTTTTCTTCGGCGTTTCAAGTGTCTAGATCAAAACCAGCAAATGTCCGTCCGCCACATGCCACACGCAGTCCACCGTCCACTCTGGATACATATCCAAAGGATACTTTCTTGCGGTGTAGCCGTTCTTCCTACAAGTATCCGCGAATTTCAGACTTGAAAAAGCAAAGACTCAAGGCGAAATAATTTGAAAACGGAGTGAGAGTCACCTCTAGCTTGGAATTAGCTGCAGAATCATTCCTAGGAAGTTAATCATCCGAAATGCGAACTAATTAAGATTCAGTACTGTGTATTTAGCGTTCCTAATAACACAACTGGTGAAACATGGTGAACAATCAACAAGACAGTTCTGCCATATTTATTTTCCTTGCTTCGCCAGTATTGATTCATTTACCGTCATTTTCTAAACTAAGAATCCATCATACTTGCCTCCTCTCTCAATAATCTAACTTTTGCTTAGGTGCCCCTAGAAACAAAGATAGATGTGAGGTGAAGTTGTAGAATATCGGCTCGGAGGGTTCGGCCGGTAGAAAGAAAATCATCTAGGCCTGGGAGAGTCACAGAAAAAACTTTCCCTTAGGCTCGATCGGGGGCGTCTCGTGAATAAACTATGATGTCTTTCCGCCTCAGAGCTTAATGGCTGCTGTCATTTTACGTCGGCCTCTGAAAACCTTTCACAGGCTTATTTTCATCAAAAAGAACCTTCGTAGGTACCCAAATTTAACCCTTGCCTCACTTCTACGTTTTATTTTCGACCACCCCCCCTCCGCTACCATTACCGCGTTTAATTCGCTGGAATTGGGGGGCCCTGGGCTGAAAATAGAAGCTCTTTGAAAGTAGCTCAGTACTTTTTTCTTTGCTTTGCTGTGTCGAATGTTTATTCATGGGAGTTCCCCTTGAATGTGAGGAGATAATAGGTCATGCCATGTGTAAGGAAGACCGACCTGCGAAATGGACTAAGTTGTTGTAGTTTATTTAAGCCGACAAGTACCCTTTATTCAAGGCTTGTTTCCTCACGCATTAGCTATCCTCCCTTATTCTCCTTAATTTAGAATATGTTCTGGACGCATACACGTCCCCGCAAAACACGCGCGCGTTCTGTTGTTTCAAACACGCTAATTTTGAATAGCCGGTTGCCTCTTCGTCTTCCTTTGTGTGTGGAGGAGACATTACTATTAGGAACTCCCGAGCCAACACGGAAATTGTCTTTCACGTGGATGTACCAAGGGCAGTAGGTTTGAATTTGAAGGATCATTCTGGATGAAAGTCGGTCAGGGTATCGTGAAAGGAAGATGCGCTGTATAGTAAATTGAAGTGCGATGGGAAAGGACAGGAAAGCCTACTCTGCAGTAGCGGGACAGAGCTCCACTCCATCCTTCTATCCACACCTCAGACGTCTCCAGTAAAACCATTACGGCCATTACGAGAGGCAAAGTGATTAGTAAATGGAATAACTCGACTGGGAAGGCTCCCGAGAGGGCTCAGCTGCTTCAAACCACTTGGAAGAGAAAACAGCGATCCTTAATCATCAAACCTCATCCTCTTTACCTCTTATCGCGTGCCATCCTCGAGTTGGATGTTCCACCGAGGTAAGGACCTCTTCTCGAGTGGAGTTGGGAAATCGAAGGTTTCATCTCAGGGAAGGATAAAGTTGAGCGCAAATCGATAGTCGGCGTTAAACGACTTTCATACTAAAACTGCTCTTTCAATGGAGGCAGATTTTTGCCTGCTGGTTTGACTGAACTTTAAACTTGTACAAACCACATGTAAACATGAACACAAATTCTAAATGAAAGCTTTCACCCGAATAATTGAGGGCTCGAATCGATTAATGGATATCGCACAAATTATGCTATATTTCAACATGAATTTCCACCTAGACTCATGATATTGATACCAATTAACCTAACTTCATCCAATATTCGTCCACTTCTAGATGAATCACACCTACGTACGTAATTATCTCTTAGTGATACCTACTTACTACCTTCTGTGAGTGAATAAGAAATTGAAATTTATTATTTTTGTGGGATCACTGACAAGCAAAATTTCGTCTTCAGGTACTACGTGACTCCCAAATAGTTCATGTCTTTTGCTAAAAATATACATTTATATAAGTATGTAGCATACAACATGTTCCGTTGGTTGGCCAACTAATACGCAAGAACTCGAAGAGCGGTTGTTTATTGCTTTATCGTGTGCACTGGGTATTTTCCGAATTTAGGAAGACCAAAGCAAGAAATACGGAGATGTGCCGTTATTCGATTTTATTCGGAACCAGTTGCTACGTTAGACGTAATATAAAATAGTTCATTATCATGTCGGTTCGGAAAAACCTTATTTTTAACTTCTATAGTACGTGCAAGCAGTCTTTCCAGGAATCAGCTATTCATACACTCATTATATTGAGTGTGTATCAAATAATGGTTGAGTATTCACAAGAATTCAGGTAGGTATCAATTATCCGAGTAGATACTACATTCGTCTTCAAGTATCCGGAGAATTACAGCTCAGAGCTGCACAGTGAATGGTTTACAATGAAATACTCCTGCCTTGCCATTTACTGAGAAATTCTTTCAGTTTTTTTTCCACTGCACTAACTTGAACGACTCGAGAAAAAGTGGAATTCTCGTATTGCTGGGGCGTAACCAAGTACCTCGCATTCCACTAGGACGTTTGATGAGATGGCTGATGTGGGTTGCGCGCTAACAAAAGGGCTCAGAAGTGGTGATATGTAGAGAGAGGAGAGTTCTCTCTGTGAAGTAGGAGACAGGGTGTGGGGGGTCGAGCAATGGAGAATTTAAATTATGCGTCCGTTTTCCGGTTTATTTCAAGCGTTTTCCCGGCTACGAGGGGCCTCTTTGGGTTCATGATAATGCCGACGACAAATTAATGTTCTAATAACGTCGGCAATTTTTCAAAACGATCCTGAATAAAGAGGCAGTAAATAACGGACAGAATGCCACTAAAGTTGTAAAACAAAATGCCTCCGCAATGTCCGTCATTTGACTACAAAAGTTGAGCAACAAGTAGTTTTTCGCCTGAAAAATACAGGAGGAATGCTGCTAATTATTCTGCAAGGGATTTTATTCTATAAGGATCTGGCTCGTGTGAGGAAACTTATCTCTGAGGTTCTTTGATAATCCCCAGATAATCCCCAACAAGGAGATAATAAAGAAGATTTGATAGAGGTGATGTATTTTAAAAATTTCAATCAAAGAACTGGTATTTACATCTAATTGGAAGTAGGCCCTCACCTGTATTTTACCCTCTACACCGGGGTGATTCACAAAAATTTCAAGGAAACAGCTTCTAAATACCCAGCTTGGTGTTTGGCGATTTCGTCAAACCATTGAGGAATGACCAGAGTTTGAAAGGGGTCGCCTACCGGAAATTTTGATTTACTCAGAAAACCCTACTCCCAAAAAGAGCGGCGTACGGACGTTTTGATTTTGGAATCTAGGCATCCGGAACCTCAAAATGACAAATTCTCGTGTAAATAAATGCCTTAACTTCAGGTGGAATGAATATAATATTATTATTTAGAGAATAATAAATCTGAATTTCAGAAATATTTATGCTTTTTTCAATAAAAGTATTAATTCCAGGATATTCAGAGAATAAATCTGATCAACTGAAAATGTGCGAAAAAGGGCAGAGGGAGTTATAAAAGAAAAAAAAACTGATGGCGTGATACACAGTGAGAACATCATCTCAATAATGGAAAACTGTTAGATTCTCTATGTTTCCTCAATCCATAAGAAAAGATAAACCATCTATGAAGGGCCGTAAATAAAGGACTTTCGAGGCCGTAATCAAGCCTTTTGTTTTTGTTTGATGGAAAGGAAAACTGGACTTGGCTTGAAGGGGAAATGGGGCGTTCTGATGATTATCTTTCAAACGATTTCACCCTCCAGCGACACGCGAGTGTTCGTTAGGATGCGACAAATCAAACCCTTTTTTTGTGCCGCCTCTTCGTTCCGGGGCCACGATAACCGATGATACCGTGGGTGATGTATTGATACATTCTAAGTCAATTCGAGGGAGAGAATGGGTACCTATAGAAATCCTCTATATCCAATGAAAACTCATATATCGGTGGTGAATACTTGCTAACTGCGGACAAATATATTGGGAAGCGTCCGTTCGGTAGTCAAGAGGGAAGCCTCACTGAATCCATATGTTAATATCACTTGACTCAAAAGATCTTTCTCCCCATCTTGATTTTTGAGTCGTCACTGTTGGTTTTAATCGGTATCAAAAGCGTTCCGGCTGCGCATCGTCCAGTATTTTATTTGGAGTGGCCTTTCATATATTTAGTAAGTGATTGTACGATAACAATCGAGTATGATTAGTGATTATAGACGCGTCAGCCGAAATTTTACGTGAAAAGTCGAGATATGTCAACTTTTTGTAGAGCCTTTGCGTAGGCCTTCTTCTTATTTCCAGGGAGAGGAAACTTTCAGTTGTCCACAGTTGTTTGCTAGAGCTCATGTTACCCTGGACGCCTAGATTGCCAAAAATCTTGAAAATCCATTTTTAAAATACACATTTTGACAACCCCCCCCCCCCCCCCCCCTTATGATCCGATCGATTTGGAATGTTTTGAGGACCAACTTGACCCAAAAACAGGTCCCTGACCAAAATTTCAGATTTTAAGAAAATTTTCCAATACCAGAGTCGGTGTACGGTGGAGGGTCTTTGACTTTTTTGATCTAGACACCATTTAGAAACATTCAGAAAAGAATTTTGGGACGAATCGGAGAGATTTACATTTTGCATGAAAAAATAGGTTGATTATTTAAGGAATAGCCAACCAAACGAACAATTTCAGAGCCATTGGTTCACCCATTTCACTAAACTCATCACTGTCTACTTACTAAACAACTCATGGTTTAAACAAATAATAATAAATACATTTCACCATAGCATCGGTAAAACTGATGTTGATCACATTAATGTATGATTGGCAAACAAACCGCTGTGAAATATTGCTTCACTATTGTTTATACTCTATGCAACCTAGTTCGTTAATGGCAGTTGGTTCAAAACCCATCTTTATCGTGTTAACGTCCAAAATTAAGTGGAAAAAGACGATACAGCTCTTCGGGAAATCATCCTGAAAATCAATCATTAAAATAAAAATTTTCTACTATACCCTGCATTGCATTATTTTCGGGTGGTTAACCTGAAAAGCGTCGAGAACCAGCTACGAGTATACTAAGGTCTTGAATTAGAGAAAGCCGGACTAGTAAAAACGGTGTTGACGGCTCACTAAGGACAGATATTTGGATTTTGAATTTTGGAAACTTGATAAAAACTTAAAAGGGTTGAATTTTTAGGACAATCGAAGAGATGTTTTATGTCCCGAGCTAACCACGAAAGACTTGGATGACGAATAAGTTCAGAAGAAATAAAACGAAAACCCGAAATAAGCGGTCAATTATTTTTGGAACTGTTGGTGCGGGTAAAATTAATATAATTAGTCACGTAGTGACTAATCTCCCAGCACCGTCGAAGTTTTCTATTACATCCACCAGCTTTCCTCTAGTTCTCAGTCTTCCTTATCTTTCTCTTTCCTCGGAGATTGGTGGGTGCCCGCTTTAATTTCGCTTCTGGAAGGCTTAGGATGCTCTTAATTCGGGAGTAAAACCACCAAGTTCGTCGAGAAGTTTCAACCTCGAGCCGCAATCCGCTTTTCAGTGGGAAAATTTAGACGAAACTCCGACGTGGATTACTGCATAACAAAAGAAGATCCAAGTTCCTCCCAAATATGAAGATAGTTCCATCATCTTACGGTACTTATTATGTAGGTTAGGAGTTGAACATCTGATTGGTCTGCGGGTATCCTTGACTATCTCTTATTGAGAGTAGTCAAGCCACTCGTATACCTACTAATCGAGTTGTAGCCCACGGAATTCCAGGGTCTTGACCCGAGTACTTCACAATAGAACCGGATAATCCCACAATAACCTTCCGACATGCGGCCCATGCGTTAGTAAATTTTCCAACGTCCTCCTTCCATTTGTTATGCATAACCCAACTCGCGACTGTATTTGAAAGATGGAATCTGTATTCCGCTCTGTCAGATTAAAGCCACTGAAGGCTTCGAGGAGCCGTGGATGTTGAATCGGATATTGTAAAGGTAGATTTGCATATTGAGTGAAGGCCTCTTGCTGAGAACGTGTGTCTTGCATTTCACCAGAGAACCTTCAAACGGGACATTCTGATGAACTAGGTGCCCAAACGAAACCCAATATTCCTCTTTTGAATTTTTAATTTAACTTTCTCTTCATTTTTTCTCTTCTTATGTGACCTTTTAAACGTGACAGAACTACTAATGATGAGACATGATGTGCTATTGTATCATAGAAATGGCAATAGCGGTGTGAATACGGGCTGACTGAATAAAGGAAATCATGAGACAGCAATCAGGGAGCACCCGTAAGCAAGTGTCATGTAACGAATGCGGTCAAAGAGATCAAATGGAGTCCAAAGGATGACCAATGCGTGGGGAAACGACTAGGGTAAATGAATGAGGAATAGCTAGATACTATATTGGCCAGGTAGACACGAAGTTCGCGAGAGCTCAGTACCTGCTCCTTCTGCGCCATGTGGTCACCAAATCACAACGAACGAAAATGAATCTGTGTGATAAACACAACAGCGAATACAACAACAATAGCTCAGGATTATACGTGTACATGCAGGTCATCGTTTTCGGGCCTAGTGACCATCTTTTTCTATACTGTGTTGGGGAATTCTCAGTTGGACAATCTTCACTGAAATAGGTGGTCACCCCTCCTACGTTGTGGGGAGCAAAGAGAATTTTTCCCTTCGGCTGCTCTTTTGTATCTCACCTCTCTTCGTCTTCTTTCTGTTATTAATTTTACGAGGATTCCTGTTTTGAAAGTGAACGCCACAATTACCACCAATATGGTGGTTCGGCGGCCCTAAATCCTTCCTAAGCTTCCAATAAGGCTGTCTCCCCCAATAACCCATGAAATGGTCTTATCTAACATCACTCATGATAGATGTAAATAAGACCAACCGTTTATTATTGCTCTCCTTCACAACTGCTTTGTTTGCCTTCGGGATTGTGCTTTACCGCTTCCAAGTCTAAATGAAGTCACGAGTAATGCCGAGTGATTTACATGATTCTCGCCCCTTAAATTCGAATGTGCGGCAAATCCCTGCTTGATTTGAAAGCGTTCACCAACGAGCGTGGTGAAATGGCATGCATAAATCTCCATTCGCTCTTTTCGTCCGGACAAAAAAAAAGATCTATATTTATTTAAAAGATATATTCAGATACTTGTATTCACTTGTTGTGTTGTGGAGGATCAAGTTTTATTTATGCTGAGCTGCTTGCTGTATTTTCAAGCCTCATTCAGGAAAACGAGATTTGCGAGATGCATTAGTTGAATTGGGTGCCTATCAACCAGTGAAGAGATGAGCGTTGATTAAAATGGGCCTATACCGGAAGGGGAATTTGAGGTTTGGGAAATGGAGAGATTGGGCCAGGTTATCGTGTAGTTAATATTATAGAGAGGGAGCTCCTGTTGTGTTCTCGATAACGCTCCTGACCAACCCCCTCTTTTGCGTCATGTAGATATCAGTTTGATTTATTGAATCAACGAGAGAAGATTTTCGTTTAAAAGCGCGGGAATTTCCAATATTTGGTTCAACACTCCCACTTTTCCTTTTTGTTTTCCCATTTTCGAATATCCCGTCGGGGTTCCTGTTTTTCGTGTACGTGGGTTATCAGTGACTGTAACGTGACTACGATACAGGCCGGTCCGAATATGGTACGCGACCACCTGGCGGAATATCAGGTGTTTCTGAGAAACAGGCTTTAGTGAGCGTAGAATGTGTTGTGTTCGAAAAACCCAATCAAAAAGTTCCTATTGTTTCCTTAACCGTTCAGATAACAATTTCGAATATGCTCAGTGAGAAATAATGATCCGGCTTGCTGGAAAACCAAACCGTGTTGAGCCTTGTTCACATGTTTCAGGATAAAAATCACCGAACAGCCGGTGTAGGGGATATTCCTACCCTCGTTTGGTAGCCAGTCTTGGAGAATTTTCGCTCTTTACGTTCACACAAAGACCTTCCCGAAGACGTCAACAACAACAGATTGTATATTTTCGACGGAATATATCGGAGACTTGAAGCCCTCTGTTTCTAAGTATACCGTGTTGTGTTCAATCAATTGAATTACTTTCCCGCCAATTACGTAGAAGTACCCAGCCAACGTAGAATTAAACACTTGAGGGATGTTGGGAGGCACGTTCTACGCGTGGAAGGAAACCGAATCGGAAGCCCACTCATAGAACGGGTGTGGCAAGGCTTAGCAAGAGGCTAGAGCCCATGATTCATAAACCACCCTAATGAAATTCCCCGCCGCGTAGAGTTGGGTATCCAAACAGCCCTGTGGAGCCGAGGAATGGGACCTGAGGAACTTACACCCTTGTGGCAAAGTCACGCCCGATCTCGTCGTTACCCATGATCTGGTTACATCGATTTCAAGAACATCGTTCTTGTCCTTGCGTGATTAACAGAAAGAAGCAAAATAGCAGAAGCAGGAAATCAGAGTGAAAAAAGTAATTATTAGTATTTACCGAGGGAAAAAACGATTTTTCTTGAATATGAGGATGATATTTGCTACGTGCTGCCTGTGATGAGCAAAAAATATAACGGCGAACAGGAATGAAAAAGAGAATGGTTTATGTATGTCACGTGGAGAGGATTAGGAGGGATAGAGCAAAGAAGATGTTCCCGCACGTCTGCAACCCAACCAGTGGTTGTAGGAAAGCGAAATAGACGGGAGGGGTGTTAAATATTTTATTCCTTCTTTGAGGAGCACCACGTAGCTTGTTTTAAAGTTTCAATTTATCTCCCGGTTCACGCACCAAAAGGTTTATTATGCAATAAAGGGCTCTCTGGGATGGAGGCGCGGGGTTGAAGGAAGATGGAGCAAAGAGACGAGATGTATTCCTTTCCTGGCGCCAGCATGTAGGTAACCTTCCCGACCTTTTAGTGTCATTTCTCTCCCTTTCCTGAGTTCCGACGCCCTAAGCCTTTCTGAACGATATTTTTATTCAACATGCGATATTTTGGCTGAAACCACCAGACAATACGTCTAAATACTATCATCCTTTTTTCGGTGAAAGCTATTAATTTGTTAAAAAATGCGTTCATTGCTTGAAAATCACGTCGCTTGCTGGAGACTTTACAACGATTAAAATTCGCTTGGCGTACGGTATCCCAATTGATGGTGCTTGGGCCAGGTACCTCTTCGAAAACAATATCCTACTGGGTCTAGGGCCGATCAGATAATCGGAATACCGACCTTCCTGTAGGGCAACTTCAATCCCAAAGCTTCCTCTCGGACAGGCCCGACAAAACCCTTCGGTTTCACAACCCATATCGCATGACATCGTTGAGCATCGTATTGTCCCGGTACTACAGGGTGTACTTGAAACTGCGCAGTTCGAGAGAACCTACAAATAAAATGTTCAATTTTGAACAAAAACATGATTCATTTAATATATGAAACAAATAATAAAATTCAGTATCAAAACACTAATCGCTATGAGAATGAATTTTATGTCCTTCAATGTGAGAGGTTTCCCAGCTAAAATGCGATTTTAAGAAAACCTTACGAGATGAGTCCGGCACCGCCAAATTAAGAGCTGCCCATGAGAGCCAAGACCCTATTTACACGATTTAGATGTGACTCGTCCGTGTATTTTACAGCAGTTATTGATATAGTTTTCCTCGGCCTGGTTTGAGGAAGCCTTGACGAAAGTGGTTAAGCTCAGGTTACCAGATCGAAACTGTTTAAGAGGACCTTTCTTGAGCTAATTCCCACCATTTCGGACCCGAGGATCCTCCGAACCGTTTCGCTAACTCGCCTGTTCTGATGAGCTTTTCGGAATTAAACGCATCCCTAGCGAAGGTTAATTACACAAGGACTAGGGAGTGCAAGAGTGTCTTCTGCGGAGGGGATTGGCTGGGGGTGGTTAAGAAATTAATTAAAGTCGGTTTAGACGTTACAACGATTTGCCCTCGAAGACCGAACGGAATCGAACTGGAACTCGGGATTGCCGTAGCTTCCGGGGATTTTTTCGTGGTGAAATCGCTGTTAGAGGACGTTCCTTGCATAGCCAATGCGTCGCGGAATCGCCCGGTCGTTATAAATCATTGAAACTTCACCAACTTTTCCCTTAGCCCGTTTCAAGTCGAGATTTCTCTCTTTTTCTACTTATTCTTTTTCTTCCATCTTCGAAGCTTTTCGAATCTTTTTTCTCGCTCTGTTCCAAAACACGGGTCACGTCATGGGGATAATTTCGAAACATCATCCTACCTCAGAACCTTGCGGAACTCATTCAAAATTCAAAATGATCGATACACCGCTAGAATTTTTTTCTTTTATGTTAGCCCAAAAGATCTCACGAAAGTGAAAGTTTCAGTTTTGCTTGGAAACCGTGGGTCCCTATGCCGGGCTGAGAAAAGTCGATTTAAATTCAGGATTAAAATGAGATCGTTAAGGGGGGGCCGTAACAGGGATAATAGGTCAGGCAATTAGGGCGACTGCTGTACGTGGGGGATGTTATTCATGTCGTCCCCGTCCATTTCCCAGACATCCTCTCAGCGTAAAGACCAAGTAGTGTACTTTCAGAGTTTCACCTGATAATTTTCAGCTCTCTCTCCTCACGTTTAGAAGGTAATTTCCGTGTTGCGTCAAATTTTAGTGGATTTTTTCAGGAGAACTTACCTATGACTTTCTGACCCTGCAACAAGGGAAGGTTGGTATGACTTCCAACATGAAATCCGCCTTCCACAAAATTATTAGACGTACTGAACCAATACCCTCACTGAGTAACTGATTCTTTTCAAATATTTGGCTCACTTATATCGCTTGTTGCATAACCAGCCCCCTAATCCACAGCGTGGCAGAATAAGCGACTGATTTGAGAGTGTAACATCTATTGTAATTCTAAGGGGCGAACCGTATAACCTTTTGTTCAGACAGGTCACAAGGCTCGCCAATTTTCGGCCCTGTCCATTTCTTACAAAAGTTTATTGTGTGGGTCCTTGCCAACCTACGCTAATCGAGGCATGCTCCCCGCAGCAAAAGTACCACGATCTATCCTCGCAGCATTGCAGGGTATGTTGGAGGCATGTTGAGTATGTTGCTGGTGGAGAATGACGCCAACAAAAGTTCCACTTGGGGGTTCTTCCTGTTCCCCCACTTTTTACTAAAATTAGGAAATGTGATGTGTCTGCTCTATGAAGGACGGTCTACTAATGAAATTTGTTTCGATGAATCTTGAATATTGATTCCCACTCATATGCCGCGATTACGGAGAGCGAGGGCATGGATCGGTCTTCCAATAAAAAAACCGTTACAACATAACATGCAACTTTAAAAAAAAATTTTTTTTTTATTCCATTTTTCGACATTCTGCCCTAATTAGCTTCCTTTCAAAAGGGTAAAGGTAAAATTTAGTGAGGCCGATTCAGAAGGGAGTACCGTGCGTTTCCTACCAGACAACCATAAAACTGCCAAATTGTTGAGTCTGCCACGCAACTGTGTCGTCGAAATTTAGTTTGGAAAAATACTGTTTCAAGTACCTAACACGCCGTAGACCGTACAGCTCACATCGTGAAAGCAAGACCTCGCTTTTATTGTCTTCAGTTATACTACAAAACGCAAGACCGAACGGTCGTGAGGGGTGGCATAACCGTGACAGTAATGTCTCGGCACGAGCAGTCAGACGTTAGCTCAAAGATTGACCAAACCTAAGGTGACGATGCCAGAGAGTTATCGCTTATGGAATCGAAAAAAAATCTGCAAATTCTTACACACGGGTTGGTTATTCCTCGAACCAGACGCATGGAGACTAATTTCAACCTTGGACCAGGCGCATGGAGATTCATTTCTTCAACACGTGGATAATGAGAGGGGGGGGGGGGAGTGGGTGTGGCGGGTCCCGCTCTCCCCTCTCAATAGTTCATTTCGATTTAGCAAACGTCGTACCACGTGAAAAAAACATTTGACGAACCAAATACGGCAAGTTTGCTGACCTTTGACGTTCAGCCGCCCTTGAGTCCCCTTCAGGAACCTCAGACCAAGCGCATGTAGAGACTCATTTCAATCGATTCCGCCTTCAAAGTTACGTGGAAAATGATGCCTTGCAAGCCTAGGTAGCAGAAATCTCAAAAACTCACATAACCTCATACAGAGGGCGCCAATCGTTCCGGGACCTGTCTCATTGGATTCAGCGTCCAAAAGTTAGTGGAAAACCATACCCCACACACCTAGATTGCAAAAAATCTCAAAAATCCATTTTTGGAAATTCACATTTTGACCCCTACCCCACCCAAATTTGGTTGATTATTCGAGGAATAACCGACCAAAAGCGTATTTCTACTGAATCTCCTAAAAATTTCACGAATACTCAAATTACTCCACCGATGGTAATTTTTTTAATAAAATTGATACTGTAGTTTATATTTTACGCTAATGGAGATCCTCCCTTTGGGCGTTCCAGATTAATCAGAGCTTTTATGGTGTTGAACAATAATATTACGTCGTACGATTTAGCACGTTCGGTAGCGAGGGTTGCCGTGGCAAGGGTTCAACGTTTACCTAACTAATTTTCTCCCAAAACGTCAAGCCTGAACTTGATTGGGAGTGAGGTCTCTGCCTACTCCACCAACACTAATCTCGCCGAAACTTTGTTTTCGTCCAGGTCCATATCCATACATCAGTGAACTCGGAGCAACTACCTCGGCTTCAGCCTTCAATTAATACGATAGGGATCTTAAGGGCTCCTCTCTCCCGCCCAACTCCTTCCCCTTATCAACCAACTTTACAAATTAATCATTTCAGGTGCTACACCGAACTACACTTTACATACATAATCACAGTGACGTTCATCGCCTGTTATGGCAAGTAGTCAAACGACGGTTCGCCTCAGGGCTCCGTTGTCAGTCCCTTCCTTCACGATGACATACACGTAGGAACCTACTCGATAGAACCGAGTTGGACAATGTGCAAGTACCCAAGTAAGTTCGTGAATCACGTTCACGTTCGCAGAGTTCGAGGGTGAAAGTATTACGATCGCTAATTAGATCAAACCACGTAAAAGGAAGCCTTGCAAATATTTAAGGGGATTTTTTTCTCCCCGTAGTTTTACCAAAAACACGAGCAACCTGAGCATAGAGACAACATTAGATCTCTAAATCAAAAATTGTTCCACAATGGGTTATTATTTCTTAGAGCTACAGTATGGGGGTGTACAGGACACATTCAAATAGATTCGGTCTCCAAAAAATTGTGGGAAATGATACTCCACTCGCCAAGTTCCCAAAAAACCTCAAGACCCGAGTGACATTGTTCTAAATGACCAATTTTTACCCATATCCCCAAATTTTGGCTAATCAAGGGCCAACTAGTGCCGAGAAGAAGCCCCTGAACAGAACTATAAATATTTGAAAATATTTTAACTTATCAAGAATGACAGGGGCTGATCTACCCAAATTTGGGAAAGATAGTGGTAATAAAGTATTTTTATAACTCGATTTTCGAGGTTTCTTTGTAAACTAGGCATGTGGGGTATCATCTTCCATAAAACTTTGGACGCTGAATCTATTTAGGTGAGTCCCAGACCAACTGACTGCCTAAAATGACTATTTTGAAAATGGGTTTTCGAGATTTTCGGGGCCATAGGCGTGTGGGATTTAATTTGCCTCTGACTTTTGGACGCTGAATCGATTGAGATGAGTCCTGGACACTCCATGTTCCCCACACTCTTGCTGGTCTTGCTCTTGTGTTTTTGACCAATGCCCTCCCTGGTTGTGTGGTAGCCTGTTGTAGGGCCCTGTAGGGGACAGGGAATAAAAACCCCCCTAGGTCTAATTAGTTGGACAATCAAGAGAATTTTCCTGCGTGATCTACATGTCAGAAAGCTGCAGCAAACACCAACAATTTATATATATATATGATTCCTGAGGGGGAATAGCACTTTATAACTATCCCAGACCGTCTTATTTTTCTCTTAAATATTGATTTTTTGAAAAATTTAGTTTTAGTTTTCTATTTTAGAATGCTGCAGTTTTGTATTCGTATTGGTTTAGGGACGCTGAATCGGTTGATGTGGGTACTCCAGACTTTTTTGCTCTTATCGAATAATGGTCTCGATCTCCTTTACGATCATAAAAGACTACATAGATATTGTTAAAGGGCATCATTGTGAACAAATTTTAGCTTTCTTCAATTTTTTCTCTTTTTTTCCTCCGTGAATTTTGTTTTTTACATCTGAGAGTGCTGCGTTTACTGGCAGGGATATTGGGGCTCTCATGTAATTCATACTCTAGTTACCTAGAGGACACCACTTTTCCGACGACCGTGATGAATTTAGCCAAAATAAAGAACCAGTTCAGAATTACCTACATGTTTCAGTTTTGTTTCCCCCTGGAGGCAGAGTTAGACAATATTTTCTTATTTAAGATGTTCATAATTCCAATGTTTAGCTTAAAGTATTATGTTTTGTGTCTTAGACAGTAAATTGGGATATGCACTAAGAGTATCGAGTATTTAAAGTAGAGGTAGTGTGAGTGTAGGTAGAGTTCTAACTTTGTCCTAATCGTACCATGTCTACGTTTCAATTGTTTTTTGGGAGTACTGCTCGTCAACATTGTCGCTGGTTGTTTAAAAAGAAAAGTTCACATATGAGGTAACCTATAGGCGTAAACACCACTCTCTCCCTCCGTCCAGTACCTACCTACATTGCGTAAGGTGTTCTCTGCATCCTCTGGTGCCGTCTATTTTGCACATTAAACTACCCATGTAATTCGCACGAGGATAACCGTTCCTGCGACCGAGAGCCGTTACCACAGTTGGAAACAGGCTATCAAGAACACATGACGGTATAGTTTACGGCGTTCACAGATTGTCATCTGCGGGAGAAACTCCGAGTCTGACTGGAATAACGCGAAGTTGAAAAGGCACAAACGCGAACATGCATTAAACAAGCGATATTATTTTCCGAGAACGATGCTCTCTCGATGCTGCAGAAGGAAAGAGGTAGCAACTTGAAAAGCGACCTGGCACGCTTACTGTGGGCATGAAGGGGTTGGAATCGACCAGGCTGGCGGTGGAAAACGTTATTGTTCGACGGGCCTCTTCGTCTCTTTTCCTTCGTGCCCAACCCGTTTTCTCTAACGGTTTATGACTTCATATTAGGCGGGCTCCAGCATACTTGAAAGTTATGAGCTCCAGGGGTCGGCAGATTGTCGTTATATATATGTCCAGACATCACATAGATTGCTCTCAGCCAACCCATCTCCCACGATTTCAAGGCCTCCCCTCTCATGCCAGGTCAGATTTTTCATCTCATCGCACAATGCCAACTGCTTCTTTCTCTCTTTCATGAGGGCCAACGGAGGTCATAACGTCTTCGACTCTATTTTCAAAGAATCCTCTGTTGATGATGACCGTGTGAGTATTCGTGAGTGCAGACTATTGTACCTCGCATCCCGTTCTACCTCATGGGATACAACAATGAATATCATCGAGGTATTGAGCAGTATTCAGCAGTATAAAGCGCACATTTGCGTCATACATGGTTGGTGCATTTCGTGTCTCGTCAAGACCGTGAGATCTGACCGTTTTACATACCATATAATATGTCTGGAGTCCGGTAAATAGATGTTGGTAAGGTTTCTGGTTGGCTATTATTAGACTCTCTCTCCCCAACCAGTCGTCGTTGACTTTTATCATGAACTCCCCTACCAAGTGCAGGTATTCTTTGCCATGTGCAACCCTGTCTGCTGACTCCAAGCCCCATTGCTATACTGTCTGTGAAATCGTTGGAGCATTTTCTGACTTGTTTCATTCTCTTGTGAGGCTGATTTCATACTCGCGATATCGCTCCTTGTTTCGTAGTATTCCTCATCGCATAATACATGCAATTAGTACGAACGTGTCCAAGTCAAAATTCAACGGGTGATTACATCCAGGTATTTTTCAAAAGTCATGTCATGATCTTCCTCCATGAGATGAAATAGGAAGCTCCGAGAGGAAAGACCCGATCATTGGGCGAGTTGAGGGAACCGGTTGGTTTTCCGAAAGCAGATTAACTTGAAGAGTATTTTCACTCGAGTATAAAGTGTTTTCCAACCCATCGCTTCTTCATTAGTGTCACTACACGCCCCATTTCCACTTAATAGAAACCCATTTGCGGGAGTCCGGTTTTTCCTTCGTTTTCCCTTCGTACCCCAAAACTTAATCCCCGAGGTTTCGATTGGGCGCTTACATTTGAAGTTTGAGCCGTTCTCTTTTTCCTCTCTTTCTCCGACCGACCTATTATCGTTTGGGGTGAAATTGGGAATGGAGATTGAAGATACACTACCGCGAACGGCACCATACGGCCTCTCTTTTGTAGAATCGCCATGTAGCAAAAACCAGTCACAACCTTTCAGATATTGTCAATTTAATTTCGATTCCAAGACTACTTGGCAGCAAGCACTGTTGTAGTGTCAATAAAAATGAAAAAAAGTTTCATTAATCCAAAATCCAAATATTTACATGCGTGTTCCATGCAAGAGCTTCCAGAACAGCGTCCATCTGCTTGTTCAGCCACACATTCTCGCAAGTTGAAAAGTAAAAATTGTTCGCCTACTTTTGTTCTGAATCGGTAAGGTAATTTCTTCAAAGAACCCAAAGATACTTTATCCACGAAATCAAGATCCACCCAGAATAGTGAACCAGCATTTTCTCGCACGAGTCGCTTCCGTGGTCATCTAAACCAGTTCTGCATGCTGATAGTGAGAAGCTACGACCGATTGTTTACTTTAACTCACTTGTTTATTCGTAGCTTATTCCCGCTCCATGTCATGTCTCGTTCTTGAACTTAAACGAGGAATATGGAGACGAATAACACCCACATCCTAGGAGCAGATAGCTAACATCGTCGATTTCAGATAAATAACATACGGAAGGAGTGATAGGTTCCTGTATGCTCGTACGAGGTAGGAATAACAGTTATATGTTACAAAACTGATCAAGTAGGTGGTAATATAGTTATATTAATGGTGAGCTCGTTGTTGTCCCAAAGTAATAAGTACACATGCATTACTCTCATCAGGCTATGAAAGTCAATTTTGGTTGATATTTAAGAGAATGAGCCGCGAAGACCAGCTTTTGTGTCAGCCCTTTTCATCCGATCTTAAGGCCACATCTTTGTGGCAAGCTCAACTAAGAGGCGGGTATTTTCTACAGTATCATGGTCAACTTGCGAGCGTCTTCAACAATGGAGAGGGTTCTGAACATGTTTCCACCATTATTCCGGAAAACTGATAAGGTTTGTCCTCTTTCGTCTCGAAATCTCCAGAGAAAAAAAGTGGACAAAAGAAAAGGTTTTTCGTATATGGACTGCGATACGCGTGCCTATTCAAGCGTATGGTTGGGAGCAACACTGCGCCAGATAAAGCATTTATTATCGGTATAGGATCATTCTGGTATTCGGTAATCAAGAAATGCCTGCTATTTTTATTGTTTAGGTACTACTAAAAGATCATCATCCACTGTGTGAGTATTGAAAAGTCTCAAAGTTATTCAATCGCTCATTTCGAATGAAATGGTTCACCGGATGTTTACAGGTGGGTCTAGTATAGAAGAAAGATTTTATTGAGGGGAGATATCCATCGAGAAAATTGAGTGTCGTATAAAAAGAAATGAGAGTTAGTATTGAACAGATTCCCAATTGAATCCATTTCCTGAAAAAGGACAAACCCATCAAAGAAGCGTTTTCAGTCAACGGTAAAATGAATAACTTGATTAAACAGTAGAACGAAAATCAATCAATCCTCCTTCCGTCCTTAAGTGTCGGGGAAAGAGAAAAGGAGACAAGTGGTTGAATGATAATTAATTAGAGGGCTGCGACTGACAGACGGAAAGAGAGAACTGATTTCCTCGGGGAGCGCATTTCCTGCTGTAGGGCTCAGCCGTGTCGCGTCTTTTCATTAGAATATTGTACAAATCCGGGGGAATAATCTCAATCAAGAGCTCCAATCTGAGGGGATGTTCAAGAAATGAAAACGGGTTTCTCCACTCTTGTCTGGTCGATTACAATCGGCTCTTGTGTCTCGTAGGTGAAGGAGTCGAACTCATAGTTTTCCGTGTGAGATTTTGGATGATGTCAACCAGATTCCTAAAACTGTCTGAAGCAATCCTGTTCAAGCCAGCACTACTTCCATTTATTGTTGCCTCAGAGCATGAGGGGAGGAATTATTCAACCTGAACTTTTCCCGAGACAACCCATGCTCCCCATAAGTTCTCGTCAAACAACTACTTTATTTGGGTGTACCCATTATGAGCCTACACAACCGTAGCAGGCTCTATCATTTTTTTGCAAGTTATATATTATATCATCCCGAGTTATTATTCACATAAGCTTTCTTACTTCAGTGAACATAAAAAGAATGCACTCTCAGCCACCTTTCACGACTAATCCAATTTAGTTTTGAAGAACTTTCATCTAACTTCCTGGATTAGTCCAGTTGAGCGTCACTCGGTGACTCGTTCTACTAGTGCTCGTACCGTATGATTAGGTATTCTGTTCAAACAACGTCGACCAGCCTCTAGTGGAGCGTGCATTTCATCGTCACGGTTTCTGCTGCCTACCAAGTTTTTATTGCAACCGCCAACGGGCCCACGAGAGCTCATCTAGAGGAAATTGTATTTTTCCTAGCACCCTGTGTTCATCCACAGAAGATTTTTCCTCTTCTACTTTGTCGGGTTAAATAACAACAAAGATGCAGTCTTTCCAGGGGCATATGAAATTTATAAAATGATGGAACTTGAAAATGTCTAACCGTATCCGGTGTTCAGATTATCTAAAACTCTTAGTAGCTTTCGTACCAAAGTAGTAAAATATGTATGTGAAATACAATAATGGTGAGTGAGGTAATTAAAATGATATGAATTTCCCCTCAACATTGCCTCTAGATTGTGGATTACAAACACGAAATGTTTTCTCCCTCGAATGATATTAACGACGTCAGCCTCGCATAAACATCTATTTTGTGCGGTAGTGTGACGTCACGTTTTCATTTTGGTTGGTTACATTAACCAGTTATTAAAGCCGGACTTTCTTGTAAGATTTTACGAAGTATTTATCAAGATGTGCGAATTTTTGAGTTATGGAAACAGCACATCCGGTTGATTTGAGGTCTTTTGAGCAGTTGATGACGTTTTCATGAAATGAGCGCTCTTTTGAAACATTCTACGTGTCACTGTGCCGATGGAGAGCTCAGCGGATAAAAGAACGGTGTCAAACTCACCATTAAAAATTTCATTTTCGGAGGCCAACAAAATAATGGATTTTGAAGTAACAAGTAAATGATCTACTTCGAGTGCAGACTGAAGTACTGAATAAAAGGTTGGCAAACCCTCCAACAGGCATCGCTATTATCAGTCAAGGTTGTTAGGGGGCCCAGCATATTCGGGGGAGGAGACAATCGATACTGCAATATTGACACGGCGACAATATTGAAAGGTACGGATAAAACAGTGCAGGAAGGTTCCATTGGGGTAGCAACTGCTCTTTTGGGTGTGGTTGGTCGTCTAGAAATGCGAGAGTTGACGATTTTGACACCTGTGGCTACCTGAAACGAGATTTTACAATAAGAAGCAGCATTCTCGTGATGGAATCAGACTTCCCCATCCGTACTTCACCCAATTGATATAATATACTGCTTCGTACTTTTTCACTGTCAGACTCAAACTGCGCGCTGGACAATGTCACCAAGGATAATATAATTTCCTCCACTTTTCTAAAGGGTCGCCCAGTTAGTATGAAAAAATAAACTGCCTCCCAACATTCCATTAATTTTATCCCCATTCTCCACTTTTCCAGCGGGGCGGTAGTAGGGGAAAATGAGAAAAAAATATTACATCGTCCCCACTGAAAGACTGAGAGTGAAAGAGAAAGGGAAAATACGACGGAGACGGAAAAACCTGACATTAAGGTCATTGCAGATTTAACGGGAGCCCGAGAAAGGCGGCCGCTTAAACCGCGCCTGCAGTGGACTGCTCCCTGATAAATTAGTCCCCATATCCAAAGACTTCCCCTAGGAAGAGGTCACCATGGCCTTCTTCATCCATACCTGCATAATTTCCTTTATTTGGGTTACAGAAGCGATCGCAACTCACTCTCCTCATTGTGCTTTTCTGGTTTACCTTCTATTGAAAGCTGCGATTTCATCCATGATAAACGACAAAATAGTCGCGTTATTGGAATAAACATGCAATTTCCCTACTCATCCTCTTTCAACAATTCCAAGATCCTCAATTCCGTCACCTCTTGAACTGCAATTATCCTATCCTACCTTCACATAAGTGTCGTTTCCTGTCACCTTCTAGTCTCTAAACATGTCACACTACACGTCACCACATATATTATGGCACCATCTACTCAAGGAATCAGTAACATCATATGCAATAACTTATTTCTTAATGACCCAGTCGAGTCAAAGCGAAATAGATACCTAACCTGACATTACGTAACACAATGAAATATTGTGACGGAATGAAATCATGAAAAGATACTCACAAATAATAATTGTTATCAACTCGTTTTCGATTAATTCATTCAACACCGTCGTTCCATGGTTCAAGTGGACCAAAAGTCGTATAGTCTGTTGAGAGCTTCACCAAGCTCTAATGCCGCGTTGATTCGGTGAAGTGGGCACCCGAACCGACGATTTTCTATTCTCCTCGGAATTGTTTCAAATGGAAAGCTCGAATTGAAAGAGGAGAGAAATAGCGGCAAATGGAACCGAAGGGAAGGATAAGTCAAGGTTTTGTATTAATTCCGCAATTTCCATTTCGCCCTAAATCATCCTCTGCTGTTCCTTTTCTCTCGTCTTGAGATCCAACAAAGGTGTTCTGCTGAGTTATGGATCATCATTTATTGCTGGGAGGTCCCCAAGGTTTCAAGTCACAAAGAAGAAACTAATTTTAGGTTCTTCCTTACGGCTAAATGGGTTCACATTGAGGTCGACTGAAATGTTGTCGACGTTATGAAAAATTTGCGACTACTTTTAATATTCAATTGAAACGGACGGTGTTGGATAAACCAGTTTAGAAGGACGAGGAACCGCTATTGATACAACTTTTGTCATTCAGTAGCAATGATAATTTTGAATCTTGTTTTCAAAAATACATGGATGTACAGAGTGCGGCAAGAAATAGTCCATTGTCGCATTCGAAAGGCAATAGAAAGAACACTACTCAACTTCGAGAAATCAACCCTAGTTTATTTGGATCAGATGATCCCTTGTCTTGTTTTCATGCAAAAAGTCAACTTTTCCGATTTGTCTCAAATTTTTTTTTGGGCGTTTCAAGGTGTCTAGATTAATGTAAGCAAAAAATGTCCGTCCACGCCGTTTTTGGTAGTGAAAATTTTGGTCAGGGGCCCGTTTCTGGCTCTAGTTGGTGCTCAAAACGTTTCAGCTAGATCGAACCGTATTTGGAGGAGAGAGGAGGTAGGGGTCAAAATGTGTTTTTGGCGATCTGGGTGTTTGGGTTATCATTATGCACTAAATATTGGGCTCTGAATCGATCGGAATGGGTCCGGGACGCGCCACACCCACTGTTTTTTTTCCATTGTCCCCATGTTCGAGATTTTCGGCGATTTTGGCGTTTGGGGTATCGTTATCCACTAAATTTTGGACGCTGAATCGATTGGAATGAGCCCCATGCTCCTGGGAATAACCAACCCCTATAAAAGAGTTGGCAGCGTTTTTAAAATTACATATCCTTGATGGCGGCCTTTAGCAGTAATACACTGATGCAGGCGATTTCGACAAGTAATGACTAGTAATATTATCCGAGTAGACAACACTGGGCCTTTGGGCTCGATGTAAGAACAATGTGCATCTTCATGTCTACCAATTTTTGTTGTCAATCGGATTTGACTGGTTCCGAGGTGAGCCAATAATTAGTCCGTAGTTTCAGTACGACAGAACGTCATCAGTACGGAAGATCGTGACAGGATAAAACGTTCATGATCCAAAAATACTCGTAATTAATCTCTGAGAAAAAAAATTCTACCTGATGGTATATGCTAAGGAAAATTAATTGTTTTCTCGTGATGGAAAATGGTTGATTTGATTGCTGTTCCCTCTCAATGGAAGTTTTCCTCTTGACGGAAGTAAAATAAATTGCCCTCGTTAACGTAGGTACTTCATTTTCTCTTATTGACCCGAACCACGGCAACTTCATTTTAATGATGATTCACCATAGCAATAAATTGGTTAAAAATTAAATTCAACGTCTGCACGTCGCTTGAGACCCTTGGTAGGGAGGTGAAAAGGGCATTAAGACGGCTGAATACCTCCTACGTCATATGAGCCGAATACCATTTTTCTAACATATGAAGATTATTACCAATCACCTAGCTTACGTCGTCCACTTGCCAAACATCATGAATCTTTAGTTTAAAGTGCGTTTTTAGAGGATTCTTAATTTACCACTAGTAAGGAGTTTAAAACTCATTACAGCCGACCTGTATGCTAATAGTATAGGGCCGTTTCATTTTCTTGATAACGTTTTCCTTTTTCATCACGAATTATTTACGATATAAATTTGAGGGAAACGTGCATTATTGAAATGTGCCTGAGTGGGTTCCCAATGAATATTAATAATGTAACGGCACATCAAGCTATAAATAAATTTTCTTGCTGATCATCCTACGATTCTACGTTTATCAGGTGTCATGGGTCATTTTGCGTCTATACCCAGTTTCATTTCATCCTGTCATGGCTCGTTCCATGAAATCTCATAGTCGTATTTCACGTTTTACTTTTCCTTCGTGCCTGTGGTAAACAATTTGAAAATAACGGCTTCTGTATGGGCGTCACGCAATAAGTCTCATCAACATTATTCTTTTTTGTATTGCAAATAACTTGCATTTAAGAGTAAAATGAGGTGTTTCGCATGGTTTTAATGTTTGTTGGCTGTTGGAAATCCATGTGGACGCACTCCATAAGACAGATTAGAGGGCAACATTCCTTCCTGTACTCATATTTGTAAGCATAATTAATCTCGGAGATGATCGATAATAAGGCCTCTTCCCTCCTTCATTCTGATAAACTGTCTCAAGATCCGATTCGTACTGCATCAATGGAGAACCACTTGTCCTAGAGTCAATCAGAGGGTTGAAAACAGAACGAGAAAGAAGCACAAGCTGAATTCAAAGAAGAAATAGCAGGATTTCTCGTTTGAGGATCGTGGAGTGGAAAGGAAATTCGACGTTCTTGTACAAAAGCATTACAAGGGATTGAAATGCCTAATACGATGCGTAACGCGCCTTCCTGTATGAGCCCGACCCCTCCCTTCCCATTTCTAACGGCACATGCCTTATTTTTCCACGCTTCCTCCCACCATTTCCTCCCTGCCCTATTCAGGTCTCGTACCTCGAGGAGGGTTAAGGCGGAAGATTCAAACCTTTTCCATCCTTCCCACTCATTCCCTAGCTCAACAAAGGACTTCATAAGGGGCTCAAGAAAATATCCCCGAATGGATTTTCCTTTTTCAGTCTCAGTGGTTTCATCTCCTTTTCCTATCGCACCGTCGGAAAAAGTTGGCGTTTGAAGCGATGTAGCGTCCTAACCCAATCCGAACGTTCCGAGAACTTGAACATTCACCTCCGTCTCATTAGCGCTAACACCGAGAAAATATTGTCGGACGTTAATGACTCATCTCTCTAAGAACCTCCTAGGATGTTCTCCCATAATTTTTAGTACTTGAGTAGTGTGGATCGTAGACAATACTGGGTAAATACTGTTGCTTATAGTGTTTGCAGTAAAATAATTCATCAGTCAAACCATTATTTTATTAACAAAGTGATTGGAGCAGCTTCGGAGAGCTTTGGAGGCAGTATATTATACAGAAGATGACCACGAGTTAATAACACCTGCGTTATTTTGAAGTAGATTGACCGGGTTCTTCTGACTGGAAACAATGGTGGTTGAAGAGGGGGATGGGGGTACCGAGGAGCTATAAAATGCTAGTATAAGCAAAGCACCTCCTTGCAATGAAAGTCTGTCCTTGACGTCATTATCAGGGAATTTAATTAGAGGGAGAGAGAGAGAGAGCGAGAGAGAGAGGTAGGGGCCAAAACGTGTATTTAGAAAAATGGATTTTCGAGATTATCGGCGATCTAGGCGTGTGGGGTTTCATTTTCGACTAAATTTCAATGCTGAATCCAATGGAACAGGTCCTGGAACGGAAGAGGCTTTGGGTCAAAATGGGTATCTACCTACCCGTTTCGATCGTGTCTTTTCGAGCTTTCTGGTACCTAGGCGTGCGGGGTATCATTTATCACTAAATTTTGGACGCTGAATCGATTGGAATGGGTCAATGACTCCCCCACCCACTGGTTTTCTCATTTTCCGATAGCCAACCCATGTGATTTTTCAACTCGACTCTCGGGATTTTTCGGGCGCAAACCGGAAGTGGTAATGGGTCGTAATAAGTATTTTGAAAATGGGGTTTAGAGATTTTCAGGGACCGTGGCGATGGAGTATAATTTTTTCTAAATTTTGGACGCTGAATTTATTAAAATGCGTCCTGGACTCTTATTGTTTCCCTCATACCTTTGTTCTATGGAATTACATACCATTGTTTTATTGCGTGGTCCTGAGGAATTTCTAGAGCTCATCGGATTATTTCTAAACTCAGGTTTCTTCTTAAAATATTAAATTGAATCGGTAAGTTTGTAAAGTTTTGTTCAGCGTTGGCGTATAATGCGGTGGCCCTTGGTAAATGTTTGATCGGAAATGCCGTTGTTTCTGGTAGTCCTTTGTGGTGAATTCCTGGTGCGAGGTCCAATACGTAAAATATCGAGCAACGTTTCATTGCGTCGTACATAATTTGTTGGATGAATTATCGAAACACAGTGTGCGCTGAGTTTTCCTGAGAAGAATCATGGTGAACTAAATTGAGAAATGCTTTGGAGTGTGTCCGGGTGAAAATGAACATTCATGAGCTGGACCATCACCAGCTCCGTGCACTACTTGAACGCATTTATCATAACAATGCGAAAACCACCCATCGTTCAACCTTCTACGCGAGTTCTCTCGGCTCATCAGTTTAAATTATTCATCGTGCGAGGAAAACGAGAACTGGCTTCAGCCTGCGTAAGGGCCTTTGTTTCGCTCGTTTGCGCTCTTCAAGCTATTTCAGTGATGGCTTTTCATAAAAACAGTGGTGATGTAATCGGCTGGGTTCGGTACTTCTTTCGCGTGAGTGACAACATTATGCTGTGAGCAGTGGAAATGACGTGAAGACAGTTTTGGGAATTACGCGTGTTGAGATGATGATTTTTTTTTTTTTGACACATTCCTGTGTATTATGATTTATTAATTATTCTTAACTGTTAAACGTATGCCGGTCAGAGCCCTCAATACGAGTCTCTTCTCCAACAATCATGGCTACCTGGAGAGAATTGGAGGTGGGCATTACACACCTCAGGCTTTTAGCGGACGGAGCAACGATCAGTTGGTAAATTATAATATTGAGGACGTATTTAGACAGATTGCTGCAAATTACGAGTAGACAGTTTTGAGAGGCTTGCCAATCGTTCAGGTACGTTTTCTAGCGAGATTTAATTGGGCCCTGCAATTGAATGAATCTCTCAGGTAGGTGGGCATGGAAAACCTTTGGGCGTCCTATGATGTTATACAGTCGGACAGTCTGGTACACTCAATGTTGGAAACCTCTAGCTTGGTTTACCGTCATCCCTGTAGTTGCCCACCAAATTAAAGCATACGTCGCTGTCTGTGGCCTACAGTGTTTTTTAGTTGTCTTATGTACGGATTTTCCGCAGACTGATATGTTCTTGTTGGCATTGGGTCTTTTTGTACTCACTGACTTGCTCCCAATTATTTTCTGCTCCCAGTTCTGCTGGATTATTTAATAGAAGAACATTTCCGTAAAGAGCAAGGAACGTTTTGATAGAAACAATGTACATGCAATCAAGTTGGAGATGACCTGCCAGACACACTGTGAGGATAGTTGGTTCAGCCTGATAAATACCCGGTCAGCAAATGTCAATATCGGCGAAGGGAACGATTAAAGTACCTAAATATCTCATGATTTTAGAACAAACCAACTGACATGGAGCAGAAAACCATGGGTGCAGTCATATTTAAGTCAAATGTTGAAACAGGCTGAATAAAACAGCTCACTTGTACCATAGAAACTTGTCAATGCGAGTCAAAACAGTCTGATAAACAACATGGTGGTGGGTCAAGGAACACTCAAGAGGAGCCTAATCAAAAGCTGATAGCTGATTGGTTCAAATATCTGCATACCCCTGCAGTGCTGCTAGCAGTGGTTGTCCACCACACTATAAGCATTGGCCTTGTTTCGTGAACCACACTGTGATCAAGAGGGCCTGTCAACACTTTTGTCACACCTGCTTGCATCTATGAGAGTTTTTGGTAACAACTTCAACTCAGCCACCTTATTAGGTGATTTGTGGGATTCTTTTAGACAGCGCTCCACCAATGGGCCCACGTTATTAATAAGAGAGTTGACTGAATGTGATATAAGTACCTATGATAGCTCGC
The DNA here is from genome assembly GCA_019603395.1 of Cyrtorhinus lividipennis. Classification (NCBI taxonomy): domain Eukaryota; kingdom Metazoa; phylum Arthropoda; class Insecta; order Hemiptera; family Miridae; genus Cyrtorhinus; species Cyrtorhinus lividipennis. Next base: position 26,531,813 of record CM034000.1, on the reverse strand, counting down.
ATTAGGTTCCCCCTCTCATTCTCCTCCGAATTGAATAATTGAATCATTTCATAACTTTTGAAATCACCATTCATCATCACCAATCTCATTATTTGGTAGCTCTGAGAAACTTATGCTCAACGAGAAAAAATGTTTTCATGTACTATAATTTATTTTTGAAAAGATACGACTTTGTCTGCAGATTGGTTTTCCTGTTAGCCTGTCTGTATATTTGATACCTTCCTAAAAGGACGATTATTTTCCTTAAAAACGCTCTTCGAACTGCTCTTGATTCTTTAGGCGTTTTGGTTTATATCTACTTTATCTTTGGTTAGGACTGTGTAGCTTGCGATTTAGTTTCAGGAGGACGGTGAGATGCCGCCAACCACTTGCGCGGTTTTGATCATGAAAACGGCAGGGCACTCTCCTCGATTACATCGGGGAAAAATGCGACTGAGAAACTACATCAATTCGACATTTCCGTGGGTAGAAAGAGTGATTGATTCGGCAGGACCTCCGCACGACAGGCGACCCGGGGAGTCGCTACTCACTTTTATTTAGGGGTCCCAGTTACCTGATGCCAAGGAAAAGGGAATGTCTCCTCTTGAATAACTGCCCTGGGGAGGGGAGGAGGAGGAGGAGGAGGAGGAGGAGGAGGGGTTACAGCCGCTCGCCTTTACATTCCTTGGTACAGAGTTGAAAGAAGCATGCTTAAGGACGTTTACTTAAAACAACCGACGGTATGCTAATGTCGACACGAATCATCGCTGTGATAAATACAACCCTTAGCCTATCAACAATTAAAAAAAACGCACATTTATTAATTCAACGCACACGCACATTCTCGCCCGATATTCATTTATTCTATCAAGTATGCAACCTTACATTCGGAAAAATTTCTCCATAAAATGTGCGAATATGCGAACATTCTTCCTTGTGTTGTTAAATAAATATGTAATCTAGCCAGCAACGTGGTTGGTAATTTATTCCATTCAGCAATAGGTAAGGTTGCCACACTGTGCAAAGAATAGATATAAAAATGACGAAAGAAACCATTTTGGAAATTCTACCACAGTCTACATTGTGTACATCTTGTTTTAGCTTATTAACCTCTGAATAATAACCAAATAATTTCGCACCTGACGTCAAACATTTTCCAAAATAAAAATGTTTGTCATCCGTCCATGTCGTTCCAGCCATTCGATTTTTTTCAAACCTGAAATTGTCATTTACATCTTTTTAGGTCTATTTGACCTTTGGAATTCAGCCCAGTCATCACCAACAGAGGCACGGTATAAGCGATATTGATTGGTTGTTAGTCTTATCAGTTATTTGTTTAAATTATTATTCATATCATAACATTTAATAGCACATAATTTTTGCTAATAAGCAACTAATTTAATCTGGCACCTCACGACATCCAACCCATCTATTTAATTATTTTAAACCACAATTTTCCGGGTTTTGGCCTAAGCCACTCCAAGTCCACATAAACTACCAATCATTCTTTAAAAACTGCATCGTCGAATCGACTAAGGTACACATGAATGTTTTACTTGCCAGATCGATGACTGGAAATGCTGGACTGATGCTCTACGAAGAAAATGTACTCTTCGATTCCATAAACATGACGTTTATGGCACTAAATCAGTTATCCATTCCACAACGTTCCCTTTGCTGAGAGATTCCTCAAAACTGAGAGTTAATGTGAAATCAGATCATGTCTTTTAATCCTCTGTAGAGTTTTTTGAAGGCTACAACGTTGAGAAGGACAGCAAACAAATCTAATCCTCATTATTGAAATGTTTGTATAAAACTAACTAATTTTTTTATCGTTTAGATGAATGATAGGATGAAAGAAATTATTGCAGAATATTATATTTTTCAAATCAAACTGGGCTGCTTCTCTAACCTACCTATTCGTGAAAGAGGGGACCTATGTTGTGAGGAGGACGGTATGAAGGAGCTGGTGTTAATCCGTTGTATAAACACGAAGTAAAAGTGAAGGCGGCTTGTTTGTTGACTTTCGATATATTTTGTAACAACATTACGAGGAGGACGATCCTCCATCTTGGCACATATCCCCTACCCCTTGGCCTAATGTCAATACAACACTTTGCTTTCCTATATCTCTATCATTCCGCTCTCCCTCATACCCAGATAGTGAAGAATGGCTTTCTTCCCCTTTTCTCTCTCAAAGTAAACTTTCTCCCTACCGCGCTCTAGTTTTTCTTTCTATTTATAAAGGTGCTTTATTGGATGTTTGTTTTCCAGGCGTAATGGGATAACATTCCGTTCGAAATAGGCCTCCCGGGCGATTTCAAATGAGCAAGACATACAAAACACACCCAGAGCCTTCGCCTCTTGAAAACTGGGTATTTGTCCTGCGAACGGCTTCTGCATATACTCTACTTTTCCACCTACGGTTTCCACTCCATTATGTATGAACCAATGGGAGTTTTGCCCGCGGACGTTGATCGTTGAGTCAGAATATCGCATCACCTTCCCCTGAGCTTCTACTATGGCTTGAAGCTTATGAATCATGAAGAGCACCTGATCGGGATTTCACGATGAAACGTCGGCTAATCATATCAACTTCGACCAAGTGCCATCCAGGGAGAGTCTGTTACTCCTGGTCACTAGAAGTTGGGCGTTCGAACGATTATAATGACAAATTGGACTGGCTGGCTTCCGATTAGGTTAACTAGACACGAGGTTCAGAAAAGTACGGTACAACGGACTTGTATGGCAAAGACTTGGAACACTTCAGTTTTGGAAGGCAGTGAGTTGATTTTGAAAAGATCGCAAGGCCGGGAAACATTGTATGAGCAACAAGAATGTTATCCTATAAAGAGATAAATCTAAATAACTAATTGACACATCATACAACGTAGTTTAGACCGAGGGATATTAGAGAGTTCTTGCTGCCAACAGGTGACTGACTGAAGGAGGCCCGTGACGCTAGCCAAGGGTGAGTCACGGCTGATGCTGAAATGGGATAGTCAGAGAAGAGGGATTTTAGCTCTTAAATTTAAAGTAACATCAACCACTCGGAGAGATGCTTTGTTTAAATTTTGACAACTGTGCCCATGAGACGTCAGTGCAGCGACATTTCTCGGAAGTTAGGCATTGAAAGAGCAACTTGAAGTCATTTCAAGGTCGCCGAGCATTTTAGGGTGGTTCAACTTTGTCCATTAGTGGCTTGCAAAAATCACTAATATTCAATTAAATAACACGGGATAGTAAACTTAGCGCTCGAGCTGGTTGGGCAAAGCTTGGAACATTGGGGCAGCAAGTTCAAATCTTTGGCTGAGGCTAGACAAATAATACACCTAGATTCGTACACAAAATAGCATAATTATAATAATTTATTTTGAAAGTATAGTAGGAGTAAGACAGTCTATCGTCAAACCTTGTTATGTAATTATTAGTTCTGATACAACGCTACCTGCGCTACCTCATTTCTAATAACAATGGCACCAACAACCGACGGTGAAGCGTCATCAAACTAATCTTTGATTAGGGATTGTATAGTGAAATTGCCACACGGAGACCGGGTGGCTCTGCAACCTCCAACTGTTGATTACAATGTCTCATCTGTCAACATTTTCGCACAAATGAGGCTTCACTTGTTTCCGAGTGATTAAACTCAGTCGATTTTCACGGTAGATAGTGGAAGGTTGGGAGGTTCATTATTGAAATCCCGACTATTTAGAAGCGCACTGATAACGCCCCTAGGGTGTGAGTAATTAAATTGGATACTGGTGGATTGAGAGGATTGTGAGTTTTGGCTGACTGTTTTGGCTGACTGTCGTTGCTGCTTTGATCGAAACGCTGGGTTTCGAGATGATGCCTACGGTGTTGGGAACGTTTTGATTGAACGATTGGTGGAGTGAGGTTGAATAATTTTCTTCATAAAACTTTTGTATAAGGCTCCAACCTTTTTCAGCTTTCTCCCCATAACGGTATTTCACATTCCACTAATTATTAATTCTAAAGTAAGTTTAGGTAGAGAGAAAAACTCCTACAAAAACCTTGTAGGAAGAATTCGTTTTTAATAATTATCGTTTTTTATGTTATGTTGGAAAGAGAGACCAAAAATTTGATCGTTTCCAAGGGATGTACTAGTTTTTGTCGGTAATCTCAGCAGCATAGTAAAGAAATAATGTAGGCGCAAAAACGCTCGAATTATCTCTCATAAGTGAAATTATCTCTCTACAGCAAAATTATTTTCAAGATATGTGTCTTCCTTGACCCCGAGCACCGATTGCATTTGCGGCAATCTGTTCGAGACCTATCTGAATCGATTCATAGTCCAAAATGTGACGTGAAATGATACTCCACACCTCATTTCCCCCTTAATTCCCTCTTATTTTATGAGTTATTCTGCTGAAAATAAGTAAGTCAGATTTTTGACAAATGGCACTTAGGTATTCATTTGATTCAAAATGGCTAGTAGAACATTGTGGTGAGGCGAAACAGAGAAAAATGCGACTAGTCAAGATCAACGGTTCAATGTTTTGTCATAAAGGGAAAGAAGGAGGTATGTCTATTTCCGTACAGAACCTTGTACCAGTCACAACATTTTTGTTTGTGTATTATTTCCAAAACGGCTGATGCCAAAAAGTTCCATAACAAAACAATAATGATAATACGGTGATTGCGAAGGTAACACCCATCAAATGCAGGAAGAAAGTCAGCTGAAACTGAAAGATACGATCCATGAGTGCCTCAATTTTATTTCTTTTTTTCAATGGTTATTTATAAAATCGTTTTTATGTATCAAATGTTGATAACTGCTATATATTATCATTATAATAATTTTCTGAACATAGTGAAGGGAATTTATCGTCTACTTATTTAGTATGGTCTCCATCATCTCCGTCTACGTAATCGCCGTTTTATTATTATTTTTTTAAAGGAACTTTTTGGCATCATCAGTTACTTTAATAAGCTACTTGTAACCAAACCTTGTGATTTTAGTATTATTCTCATAATACTTTCATTGAAACACTACTGCGTTTTCATCTTTAAAATTCAATTTTCTCCCCTTCGAAATATTTTACTTTCCCCCCTTTTCCTGGTTTCCTTCATTTTCAACCTGAGCGGATTTTCCCTCATTTGTCGGCGAGAGGGGGGCCTCCCTTCGCCTATTCATGAGGCTCAGAGTCACTCCTACTCTTGATTTTGGTTACACTAACGAATACGAGACAAGGAAAGAGTAATTTTTCTGGGCGCCTCCTTCCCATGTACTTATGTGAAACTGCAAGCGTTTGTGCCATTTTTCATTTTTTGGGCCGCTCTTGGGACCGACGTAACCATAGGTATGTTATTATGTTAGGTATGGTATAGATATATGTTATTCTCATTTTCTCCGTGTTTGGTACGTAGTTATGTAGCTACCATCTGATCGATGTGTGCTGATAACGTTTGTTTGACTACCATAAATCTGACTTGTTTTTCCAATCGATCCTAACTGCGACTGCTGGCGTTCAGACCTGACTCCTGCTGTTTTTGCTGATCTTTACCAGGCAGGTGATCTTACTGCGAGCATAGCGTCCGCAGTGTGTAGTCTTACGCATACGTGTATGTAATGAACATATGGATTGTGTCGGATGCCTTCATACTCATCCCACACTGCTTCTCTTTTTGGGGTGGTTTAACCCCCGTTCTTTCTCGGTCAGCTTCTTTTCTACCCCTTTTCTCAAAAGCCCTCGTATAATACTCTTTTGATAGTACGTGATCGGGATCGCGAAAAACTTGTGTGAACAGGTCACGTGTGACGCTCTCAAAACTCTCGTTGATCCCGATGGTTCTTCTTTTCGGAGCGCTTTTCTCCATCTCGATTTTCTCAGCCCTCGAGGCGGGAGCCGAATATAACCAATAGCGTCGGGCCAGAGATACGTCAAACGCAAGACATTCGCATGGAATAGGTGGTGGGGGTGGAAACGTGGAAGAACGCTGACAATTTTACCACAATTTAACAAAAGATGAGTTTTATTATTTAGTTTTCTAGATTTCCACTCCAGTCGAATTTATCGTACTCTTATTTCAAAGGTCAGAATAAAGCATAGAAAGAGTGGGTCGTTCAATAACAAAATCAAAGTACGTGCTGTGTGAAGCAGAAAATCACCCATGTAAATTATGAAATGGGAAACTTAAAATCAAGGAACCAACAAATTCAACAATTCTCTGCCTTATAATTTTTAGTTGAGATTAGGTACCTACTTTAGATAAATATGAATCAATGTTTCATTTCAGTACAGCTTAATTTGTTGGTGTTTCTTGCCTCTTACATACATTGATAGATAGTTACATTACATAGGTTGCCCTTAAAGGTTTGAGGTTTTCCTTGGAAATTCGTACTAATAATAACAAAACTCATTCCAATATTACTTTGATAAACGTACTTTTCACGTACTGTTCAAACTCAAGATGGCTACTTTAAGAGGCCTTTTTTTTTTTGTAGAACGTTCTACCTAGTCATATCCAAAATATCGTATTCCCATATCAACAAAAGAACCTTCCCTAACCTCCTTACCTATCACACCGAAACTCCTCATACAATTCGAAATAGCATAACTGCGACAGCTGAAATGGTGAATAGTCAAAATACCGAAAAGTTTCGACTGCCGCACTTTTTCAAAACATTTTCATTTTTTTACTCCTACATCCTACTTACATTTTTTACTAAGTTCAATTCATTTTATTTAGAGATTCCCTTTCTTGCTCCTCCTACGGAACGCCACACGATGTGGCTAGATGAGTGGTGCCTCGTGGATCTGGCAGATTTTAGAGGGAGTACTGCAGCAGGTTGGTACTTTTATTCGCTCTTTTGGCCGTTGAGTGGGTGGTCGTCGGGGGGTTGGAGCGGGTTCGCAACACAAGCGCTGCGTCGCGTGAGACTTTGGAACCTTCAAACTTCCGCCCTTCGCAGACAGAGCGCAAGGGATGCTGCACTTCCTTGACCCTCCGAAATCAGCTGCTACTCCAATTTCGACCAAGAAGGAAGACGGTCCGCTGAGGCCATTCCAGATACTTGAAAGGTGCATTCGTAGACCGCAATATACATATTGCGATTGATACATATACAGTATTGATGTTATGTCACTCATGAACAAATTTCGGCAGGAGCAGGATACAGTGTCTATCTAAGAAAACAGTATCAGTTGAAAGAAAAATCATTTTATTCAATATGTATAGCTATTTATCATTTACTATATTAATATTATTATATAAGTAATATTATTTACAAACACGTACTTACTTTCTTATTCATACGACATCGGTGTAATTTTGGTGGGTTATTCCTTGAATAATCAACCTATATTTTCATGCAAGAAGTTAAGCTCCCCGATTCGGCACACAATCTCTTTCTGGGCGTTTCAAAGTGTCTAGATCAAGTTAAGCAAAAATGTCCGTCCGCCGTCCACCCCGATTTTAGTATTAGAAAGTTTTCTAAAAATCCTTGATAGTTTTCAGCCTCATCAAACCAAATTGGGGGGGGGGGGGGATCAAAATGTGTTTCCGAAAAATGGATTCTAAAGATTTTTGGCGATGTAGGCGTGTGGAATTCATTTTCCACTAAACTTCGGATGCTGAATCAATTGGAATGAAAAAATTTTCACCAAGTGTCCTGGACTCATTCCAATTGGTTTAACGTCAAAATTTAGTGAAATGCTTTGTTCCCAGTGCCTCTCTTGTCTACTTCCCCAAAAATCATAAATGTCAAGTTTCGGAAAACACCTTTTCAACCCATACCCTTCCCAATTTCGGGCCAATTTTGAGGGCTAACTAAGTAAAGCCAGAAAGATGTACCTGACCAAAATTTAAAATTTGTAGAATGCTTTCTACGGACGAATATTTTTGATCGGTTCGTAGGGTTTTTCGTTGATATAGACAGACACCTTTAAATGCAATGTGTTAAATTTAGGAACGAATTAGAGATTTTGACCTCTGTCATGAAAACAGGTTGACTAGTCTAGGAATAGTAACCCAAAAAATAGGATAAAACCGATATCAGATCACAGAACAAGGCATCAGCGTACATAGATAACTGGCCTATCTCAAAATAATCAAATTTAACACAATTTTATGATTGGCATTAGTACGTGTTTTCATTTTACATTCGTAGAACATTCTAGGCTTGCAATTGAGCCGGGTGACACATTGAACATTCTGGATGTCCAAGGATGAACATCGGTGTCCAAGGATAAGGAAATTGTGTTTCCCTTACTCATCAAATGAGTATACGTCCTTTCTGAAACTTCTGAGTCCTCAATTTTCCTCTCCCTTGTGCAACCGCTTACCATAATGATCGTCTCGCTTCCTTTCTACAGCCCAACTTCACGAAATGAGTGGGTTCCGCGAGCTAAACATACAAATGAGGATGAACAGGGGCCTCCGGAAAAACCCTACCGGGCAAATTCGTGTTTCCCACCGCTTTTTCCATAGGAATCGCTTCTTTTCCGCTCAAAACTTGAAGAATGCTGAAGGGGGACGGAAAACTACTTGCGGAAGGCTCGGAAAAACGGTCATTCTCTACTGCCGAGGAAATAAGTGTAATTAACGCGGAGCTCAGTCGAGGAAAAGCCTTCGATGTCATCCGAATTAACATTCAAGTTGAGTTTCCCTTAATGAGAGTAACGTTTTTACCCAGACTGGTAGAAGATTTGATTACCCCCATCCCACGAGATCTGAATTTTCTTTGGTAGAGCGTTCCCTCCGCTAGCGCCGGGTATGGAAATATTTGAAAAATAATTTCAAATCGAAAAGAATATGCAATGGGGTGTGTTGGCGTACCCAATACTCCAAAAGACAATGGTTTCTCAGTGAGATTCCCATTTATAGAGCGTGCAATAAGAGTTCAAACGGATCCGAAGCCATTCTCACATAAAGAGAAGAACATACATTAAACGGGCATTCTTTATGCGTGACTATTCGGATTTTGCGCTTGCATAGTTGGTTGATCTGAGGGCCCAGAGGCCACATACTTAATACGTTATGTTATGACCTGCCGCATTCTGCTGTAGTACCAGAAGATTATTTTTATCTGTAACCAGTTGATCTGCAATTGATGATGACGTAGCTAGGTGCGAGAAACCTTTATGAACACCTGTATGAAATACAATCTGCTCTTTCGCAGTTTCGATATTGGATTGAGAATTCAACTCTTTCCGACTCACACGCGCCGGACAGAGACGAGAGACGAAAGACGAAGTGGTCTTTCCATTGGAATAGGTAGTCTGTGCGATACATGGGAAAGTCTCCTGTGTAAATCATCACCTTGATGAATCACATTAATTGAGGAAATCATTGTTAAATTACGCTTCCGTTTTAATCATCTCTGTTCTTCCATTTTTAACGGTTGAGAAATTTATTCGGAAAACCTTGCGTTTTAATTAAAATGAGACAGATTTATGACTCCCCGCCGAGACGGAGCATCTTTTCCTCTGCGTCAAGGATTAATGAAATATTAATAAGGAAAAGTGAGGATGTTGGAGGAAGGGCAGTAATTAATAACGTGGAAGAAGTTTCGTTTCGAGATTGAGAGAGACGAAAAGAACTGGGGGAAAAGAGGATATTATAGGATTTTTTTCGTTCCTAAATGGAGGGAAAGGAAGGGCACATTTTTCTTTTTTGGTAGAGAATGACGGAATTGGAGATCGTTCACCTACGAAGACCCTCTGGCCATGAGGCTTTGTAATCCTTCCAGTTAATTTCGATGGGCAATCCTCTTAGATTTTCCTTTCCATAAAGGGTCGTCATTGTAGGATGGGCAGAATGGAAATAAGTACAACTTAGGATGAGGGCGGAGTTTCATTGTTGCCATTGTCGGAGGAAAAAAAATGCAGGGTAAATCTTGAAGAAAGTGGGTTTGTGCGAACTGAAGTAGGTATTAGGCTGTACGTATTATACAAAAGCCTGCGTCGGCCGCCTCATTCCGCGTGGAGGCCTCAGAACCGGGCTTATTTTGTATCATTTCCCTTATCATCGAATCACCAGTAATTCTATGTATACGTCTCATACAATCAATTCATAATGTCTAGTCGTATTAGGACATAAGTGCCTCACCAGGTATTTTTGACTTAGACCCGCTGCAGTCCAAACCTGTTTCTCCGGTGGACGGTTTAGAGCATAATCATGATGTAATGTTTATTTTGATATTTACATTCATGATACTTTTTCTTTCCTTTAGGTAGGTTATTTCTTGAATAATCAACCCATGTTTTCATGCAAAATGTCAATCTCTCCTATTCGACCCAAAAAAATGTTCTAGGCGTTTCAAGGTGTCTAGATCAAAATCCGCATATGTCCGTCCGCTGTACGTCGTTTGCTGTACACTGTCCACGCCGACATTAGTAGTAGACAATTTTCTAAAAATCTGAAACTTTGGTCAGGGTTCGTTTCTGGCTCTAGTTGGTCCTCAAAACATTTCAGCCCGATTGGACCAAATTTGGGTGGGGTAGGGGTCAAAATGTGAATTTTGAAAAATGGATTTGAATTGATCTTGGGGTATCGTTTTCTACATTTTCTACTACTACTGGATGCTGAATCCAATGTAATGGGTCCCAGAACTATTGGCACCCATTGGAAGGGGTTATGGGCCAAAATGGGTATCTATTACCCATCTTGAATATATGTTTTTGACATTTCTAGTACCTAGGCGTGTGGGGTATCATTTTCTTATAATATTTCATATTATAAATTTTGGGCCCTGAATCGATTGGAATGGGTCTGATACCCACCACACTTATTGTTTCCCTCATTTTTCAATCAAAATCTCGAGGTGAATTCACCATCATTCAGTTTCCAGGTGATTCGTGTTTTCTGAATCCCACGATTCGTGCCAACTTTTGCACCTACTAATGGATCTAAAAATATTTAAAAAAGCCAGTACGACTTTTTTTTTCTAATGAAAATCCGACTTTTCCTTATTTCACGTTGTTTATTCTCCTCTTTTGAGGCGCTGTGCCAAGCATGTTAACCATCTTCGGTTATTTGACAAAACTGAGTTCCACTCGTAGAGGCTGTCGTATTCGAAGAACTCGTTCTGGATACAGGAATTAGAGAGAGGAATATTCGTAATATTTATGGAATGATCAAACATGTTCCGTTATTCGGGTCGTATTCAAGCATGTTTTTTTTCTCCGCATTTGAGATTTTCCGGTGGTATGGAACCTTGCAAATAAGTGAAAATAAGACATCTCCTTACACGATAGAAAAGAAAATCAAAAAGGAAAACTCAGAAAAATATGTCAATGCGACCGTAAAGGAATATTTTGTAATGGTTCACCAAACAGAAATGACGTAAGCGGGAAGATTCCTCGAAGAAAACACATCAAAGAGAAAACCTAAAGTAGACCAATAAAATAAACTAGATACACAATCCGGGTAGAATTGAAAGAGCGCATTTGAGGACGCGCAGGGATATCATAATCCAGCATCAAAGCAGAAACCATTGTGTAGAAAGATATAACACAAATGTAATATCAGATGATAACAGGCTTATTGGGTAGGGAAAAGAAGGCAAAACTTTTCCCCCTATGGAATCTCCTCGCTCTTATCTGAAGGGACCGAAGGAAGCGAAAGAAATTGATACTGATTCCCGCCCCCGAGCCTTTATATTGCGGATGCCTTTTGAAATGTATGAATACTTTTTGCATCGTATGTATCGTAGTTTCGCAATTTTCCCATTCCTTATCGAGGAAGTGGAAAACTCTGCTGCATCTTTTACATGAAAAAACCCCAGTCATGGAAAAACCCTAGACTGAGTTGAAATTTGATCATTGCTACGCCATAAGCCCGATGTTGCGGATTATACCTCAAAAAATCTGGAAGATATAACATCCAATATTGATTTAAATCCAGTTTGTGTTTACAATATATTTTATTATTAGGCCCTTACTCACTCAGCCATTAGCAACACACTTATGGAAACCACTTCTCCTGAATGCTCCTCAATCACTATCACTCTATGCATTTTCCAAGTTCCTAACCCAAAATAATGAACTTTGTAGCCATAAATTCGGGAAAACCCAGGTCATCCATGAACATGATTTACAGAGTTGCTGACCCAGGAGTGCTGAAACAATTTCTAATGAAAAATAGAAATGACCCTCTACTTATGCAGGATCTGAGGACGGACCCTCTAGTACAATCCTGTCTGGCAAATGATATGTTTCTCTGTATTAGAGAGTCGCAACTTTCCAAATTGTACCAATTACTTTCGTACTTCACTGCATAGAGTTCGACGTTTGTCCACTCCATTTTGAGTTATCTTGTCCATTGCTTTTCTTAACTTCTGATATCTGTTGATAAGAGTATTTACTTGTATTCACTAAGCGTAGCGCAATCCTTTCTTCAAAACGTATGCCGAGAAAGACTTCTTTTACTGAAGGGGAGTAGGTGAAATTCCCTCAACATTAACGGAAATTTCGATTTCGGGAAACTGATCTTGAAAATAATTTTTTTTTTCGGACGTCCTCTTTTTGCGCTTCATAACCGGTCACTTTTTATAGCGTGAGTTATGGTTCACTGCTGTTGGAAGAAGGTAAACATAGGAACACACTGAGCATATTTCAAGTGGCGTAATTAATTTTATGCACCCTCTCAAAAGTCGTTGGGCATTTTTTTTCCTTTTTTAAAATAAAAACCGCATTCATCATGCATACGTTGAGGACGAAAGAAAAAAAAAAAAAAAACCTGAATACTCATCGAGGGGTGAAGAACAACGTACAAGACAGGTTGTGTGTTAGCAGAAATTTATTGTTTCAACTGGAGATGCTTGAATGGCGGAGGGTGGGAACGTGTTTTTCAAGGCCTAAAGGGATGCAAAATAGCCTGTCCTAGGGCGGCTTTTTAAACTGTTTGTGCTCGTATGAGAACGGAAACGAAATAAGCTTTGAACGAAGATATGCAATAGCTGCTTGTCTATTAACTCCTGTCAAATATTTAAAAAGCTCATTTTATAATTCCTTGTACATACTTACCTATTATTGCGTGAAGAGAGGGTTAGACTACTATTAAGTAGAAATTGCGAATATCCTGATGATATAAATGTCATAGAGCTTCAAATCGGCTCTCATCCAAAAAAACAAAAGAAGAAAAAAAAGCTGGTAATTAGAAATTTGTTGAAGGAATGTGGGAAGTTGGAGTAATTTGAAGATTTATTTGTTTCTGTTGGCTTGAAGGCAAAATAGCCTGCAAGAGCTCGTGTTGGAGGGGTTGTTACAGCTTCCGACAGCCCTAAATTTTTAAAGGGCGAGCCTCGTGAATGACTGGTGAATCTGTAAGTAAGGGCGGCCAGTTAAGGGCAAGAAAGCTTCAGATTAATGAAACTTTGGAACCGCACCGAGCCGTGTTTTGAGGTAAACGGACAACCGACCCCCTAAGGGTTTGTTTCGACTGTAAGGTTGGTGCGCTTGAGAGGAAGCATTGTGCAGAAAAGGGAAACCCCTCTGGGGAAAGCAGGGGAAACTGGAGAGATGGGATTTATGCGGACAGGGCGGAAGGTTTAGTGCTGGGGCATAATTAGAAAACTTACCGAACTCTGGAGAGTAACCTTACAGTAACCTTCCCCATTTCAGAGACGTAAACAGGATCGAGCTCGAAAGGATTGGGCGGAGAAAGTGGAGGGGATGGAGAAACCGAGTGAAAGTCAGAAGTGGCGAACAGAAAGACAACTATAATAGTGAAAGGGGTGAGAGAAAGTAGTGGTGGGGCAAATGCGTGGCGGCGGGGCAAAGAATTTATAACGCAACTTCCACACTCCTCCATCCTCATTTCCCCTCTTTTCACCGAGTTCGTGACTTGTTTACTGGCCGAGGGAGGGCTCGAATGCATTAGCCTAATAGTGCCACTTGAACGCCCGCGGACCCTCTTCACCGCGAAATCTACCGCACTTTTGTTGTCTCTACCCTTCCTCGCCTTCTAATTTACCTTTATTCTCTTTCTATTCTCGCTACTCCTACCTCAATATATTTCAATTCCACTGGAATGGATTTAACTGGTAAAATTTAATGACAATAATGATGTTTAAGAACGATTTGAATCTGGTTGATAATCTCTTCTATCCTTACATCATCCAGTGAACATGAGAGCCACCGAGGCCTCAATGGACTATCCAGCATTTTTCCCAAACTTTAAGTTTACCTTGGAAGGAAGAGATGTAGGTAATTTGCGGGCAATTTCATTTGGTTTCCAGCTGAAGTCATCTTAGTCAAAGTCTGACGACGGCGATTTAGAAAACTTGTTCAAAATGAGGTTGTTACTTACTTGATAAATACGTAACCAGAGTTGAGAAGGTAGCTCAAGTCGGTTTCTCGTAAACGCAATTTTCTCTCCGAATTTATCCTCTGAAGCTCAAGCAACTAAGAGTAGCAAGCTAGGTACCCTCAACCACACCGGATTGCTGATATCGTTATCCTGCAGTAGCATTTTCCCAGTTTAATAAGCGTTGATCCTCCAACTCTTTAATAAGGATAAAGATGGCGGTTCTTCGGATGGAAAAAAAGGGAAACTAGCGAAGCGCCCCAGCATTGAGGGAAGAGTGAGATCATTAAAGAGGTTACATGTAACAAGGTGCTTGTTATCAAATAGGGGTCTGAGAGGAGATCAAGGGAAAATGCCGGAGGAAGGGAAAGAAAACCCCAACACGGAGAGAGAGCAATACAGAAAAGGGATGTTATTGTGAGACCTCTAATGAATGTTTATTGCGACTTTCCTCTCTTCCATCTTTTAACCCTCCAAAAAGGGGGTGAGGTCTTTAAGAAGACGTCATGATTCCAAAAGGAGACAAGAGAAGCAGAAGTAATAACTGCCTGCCACTTGGCGGAAAGAACATGCATCTCATTTAGGCTCCACGTAAACCTTTTGCGAGGCCGCAATATTAAAACATAAGCTTGAGTGAAATTGAAGCGCTGAGCAACAGTATATATACCCACCTTAATCCTCCCTGACGTTATTACGAGAATGTTATACAACAAGAGTATCTAAAGGCTGACGTTCAGGTGAGTGGAGTAGCTCGAGAGGTTTTTAGGAATTTAAAATCCTGAAACAGACATTGAATGGACTCAAATGGAAAGTAATAAATTACCTTGCGACGGAATGAAGTGCCCTTCCGTGGGAACACCGTAGAAACACGAGGTTTCGTCCGGCGAGTTCTGGTAGAGAGTTCAGAGGTTGAGTGGACACAAACTACGGTGTAAGTATAATGTAAAGAATTATTTTATAACTTTTATTTTTATATAAGCCATTTTGTGACCTAATGAACGAATCAAGTTTTCAAATAATGTACGAGTTTGAATTGAAACCTTTTACATTGAACTGAGTAGCTTCTCGACCTCTGGTGTCCTATCATATTTAGGTTGTTCTCACTCACTCAAAGACAACATTGTTCTTTGCTGTAGTGTGTATGTATAGTGTTTGCACGTAATTGCCAGCAAAATTATTTTAAAAATAGATTTTGAACGATAAATAAGAATAAAACTATAATTTTCACGTTTGAATGGTCCACCTCAACCTTTTTTCCCGTTTTTGTTCAGTATTCCTCAAATTCTCCTCAATTAGTTGGACTTCAAAACAGGCGTCAGCCCGGTCGGACCATATTTGCGTTTTCGGTTGGTTATTCCTTGAAAAATCAATACATGTTTTCATGCAAAAAGCCAGATTTCCCCCGAATTCTCATTCTGGCCAGAGTCTAGATAAAAATATGCGAATTTCCGTCCGCCGTCCAGGCCCTATTTTAGTAATAAAGAGTCAAGGCCTCAGGTAGGTGGTCAAGAGCTCGTTCGCTCTATCTCGATATCGCCTGTTATAGTTACTAAGAACGAAGAAGTTACTGAGCCATAATACGTCTAATTAGTAACTTAGTTCCTAAAACGACAATTTCTTTACGTGCGCGAATAGTAGAGAGAAATCGGGTCCTCCAAACTTTTCCGCCCGATCGGACCGAAATCAAAACGTGTTTGTTGATTAACGGAATTATGGCGATCTTGGCTTATAATAGGGTATAATTTTCCACTAAATTTTGAACGCTAAATCGATTGAAATGGGTCAAGTACTCTCCACACCCACTGTTTTCCCCATTTTCCCCATGCGCCTGGTGCGAGGCATAACCAATCCCTGTAAAAGAATTTGCAGCGTTTTAAACTCGACTTTCGGGGTTTCATTGGGAAATGGGCCTGTGGGGCTCTACTAAATTTTGGATTCTAAATCCATTGAGATGGGTCCCGGACCTATCAGTGCCCACCTTGACTAAATGACATCCTCGGGCGGAAGGGATGAAACTATCGCTTGATAATTATAGTTGTCGTAAGAGACGTTTCTTGTAAGATGCCGACGGATTCCTACAAATCACCCACAAATACAGTTAATCTCGAAACCGTTGTTTCTTGACACCGGTCATCAAACAAGTGTATAAGTTTAAATCAAATGAGAAGCCTGCTCATCAACTTTCCTGTGAAACCCCCAACGCTGGCGATACCAATCAGTTTCCGTTTGGCCTAGCAAAGCACGTTGATCAGCGCGGTTTTCCCTTCAAGTTTGCAAACTTCACAGGAGATTTTCCTCCTGTGAAAGGGGAGTCTTCAAATAGACCGCTTCATATCCGTCCCTTCGCTCTGTTGACAGGATACACACTCTCTTCAATGTTGACTCCTTCATCCAAGTTACTAGCGAAGAGATTGAGGGTGGGGCGGACGAGATTTGGGACGCTGCTGGAGCTGCAAGGAGTTCTAGAACTGTGAACATGTCCGGGAGATCAACCCGATTTCATTATATACTTGACTATTGCATATGGCGTAATTTAGTGAATCGTAGAAAACCCGTCTCTCATATCTCCTTGATCGCCACCATCTGACTTTCTCCCTTTTACCTTGAAGTGAGTTATTTATAGTCTGGAAAAACTAAATTTAAACCCGCAAACTTATTATCTCAAAAACTGCTCCCGTTCAAGTTTTTCTCGTAAGTTTTGAACATTGGTAAGGATATGAAAAGGGCCTTTCCTCTGTCCCTCGAGGGAAGGTAACTTCGTTCTTTAAAAACGCGGACAACTTCCGACAATGCGAGGGCAGCCTAATTTTTCGAGAAAAAAGTATAATTTTTTGTTGTTCAAAAGCGGGTCTTTGCGACTACCTCGTAACCAACATAATATGCATTATATTTTTTGGTTTCTCAGGAAAAAGGGCAGCGGAAAGTACGCAAGATAAACCGTGGCCTTTTCCCGCGTGAGGCCGTCCGCTATAGAGAAGAACGAAGAAAAGGCTTGGGGTTACTATCTTTTTTGATTAAAAAGTTTTCAGTGGAAAGGGTGGTGGGAGAGGAGTATTTTTGGTGAAGGGGTTTTTGGAGGAGAGTGGAGGACTTTAGACGGTGAGGGGAGAAGCTTTCCTCGGGGAAATTGCTCGGGTGATTTTATTTAATACTTCGTCGGCTAATTAGCCTCTTTCGTAATGAGAAACGGAAACAGGCTTTTGTAGAGGCGTGTTGCGGCAACAACAAGGAGAGAAGTCCGTTCATCCCGTGAAATTCGTTCTGCTCAAATATTTTTGTGGTGTAACCGTGTGTATCTATGAACTACTAAGCAATAAGTTGCTTTAATGGCAGTACGTTAGATTTAGTGTACGTCCTGATAACTTTCCAATCACACGGGCTTGATTGGTTGTATTGGTTCCTCACAGCCACACTCTGCGAGTTCATGTTTCTCTTTCGAATGGGCTCAGTAACACTTCTGCACTCTTGAGGCACTTATTCCTTGTAATTTTTCACCTGATAAGTGAAAGGTGAATCAGAATAGGAGGAAGCTAGGCAAGGAAAGGGAAGGGTAGGGTCAAGGAAATCAAATATTGGGGGTTGTTAAATGAAGTAAAACAAAGCTAGACTGAAATTGAAATTTGGCGCAACCAGCCGCCATTTTTTGTATCATTCCCAAGATATTTTGCTTCTTATTTTTACAATAACATGTTTTTACAGTTATAATCGAAAATTTTCCATTTTTAAACAATTGGTCTCATCAATTTATCAACATTTTGGATTCTTAGTGAATGTTCCAACACGGCTAGTGCAAATATTCATAAACAAAAAAATAATTCTGGGAAACATCAATTTGCTCAAGATCAACTCCATAACCCCTCCTTGTTCCGTGAGTATGGCTTTTACCATGGAAATTGGAATCACCTGATTACGTTACCCTTAGGCACAGCGTTCACTACTGGCTGGGATGGAGAGAGTGTAACCGAAAGGAAGCAGGTAAAGAGCACTTTTGAACTGTGAAAAGATAAATACACTCCTGGAGTAGTTACGCCAGACGCATGCGGAATTGCCTCTCTATTGACTCTTCCAGAACTCTGATGAGAATTAAAAAAATTATATAATATTACAAATTATATTAAAATTATATACTATTATTTTTGGTCGGATGGTCGAGGCCTTATTTGCTCAATCTCGATATCGCGAGTTATAGTTACTTGGAATAGCTCCCGAACCTGTTTCCGTCGCAAAAACTGAGCTTAAATACGTCAAGTTGGTAACTTAGTTCTGAAACGACAAATTGTTTACGTGCGCGAATGGTCTTGTTCTTCAATTGCGTTTCTTTTCATTATGTACGTGTTTCATTCCGTTCGATAGCAGTTGGATAAAAACTCGTTTATCTTTACATGAATCTCAATTTTGTCTGAGTACGTAGGCTGGTTCTATAGCTGCAGCAAGAAACTCGGATTTTGTTATGCCTAATTTATTATTGATATCTTTTCGAAGCAGTATACGTTTGTGACACTGTTTAGACGAACGAAGGGAAAACTCCCGCTGTAATTGAATTTATTGTAAAACAAATATCCTTCTTCGGAATGATGGTAGGAGGGATCCTCGTTCAAACAAAGCCCCTGGGAAGTTTCCCTTCCGTGTCCCGACATAAATTCAAATCGAACGCAGAGAGCGCCCACTGTTCTGGGAGAGAAAACACGGGGTTGTGATGTGGTGCCCTGTCTTCCTCTTGTTCCCTGGCGCTCTCTTTGGATAATAAAATAAACCGCAAGCACCGCTAAGCCCGCGGACGTGCTTATGTCGGCAGAAGAGGGCTTATCGTTCCCCTCCCCTCCCGCCACCCATCGCACGCGTTTTACTTCCTCGTTTCCCTCCATCTCCTTCGTTGTTTTTCCATTTCTGTCCGGGAGCGTCGGGATGTAAAAATCCTTTTAAGTGCCACTTCTCTCCCGTTTCCAATTCAACGCAGCTTGCTTCCTCGCCAGCGTAGTTTTTCTTCTGGGCCACAGAACATGATTCCACAGGTCACGGAATTCCAGAGCTTGATTACCGTTGAGTACGGTTTAGGAAGTACTGTACATCTAAAGCACGCCATTACCGTTTGTTAATGTTATTTGTTAATTTAGTCCATTTTTAAACGTTAGTTCAGAATGCACGAGGTCCAAATCAACTGATTGTTTGTCCGCCCTTGCTCCAGCATCGAGTAAATCAGCCAAGGAGCTACACTGATCACTTGTGATGTGGATAAATCATTGGCAACAGTGGAACATGAAAATTGTTCTGTCTGTATCTCGTAGCAGATTAAATTATTATCCTTGAGAATGTCTAGGATCCGTACATTTCTTCTTCTGCCAGCTCTTTCTGTTCAGGTTGGAAATTGCAGTACAAAAGTGGTTGTGATTGTGGTTTGGGTAAAATATGGTGGCCCTCTGCAATTCAATAGTCTGCTGAAAGCGAAGGAGAGTATCGCTGCGCGAGCTTTATCAAAGGATGCGCTTTTTACGCGGAAGTGGTTCACTTTGTTTATTTGTCATAGACTAGGCGACGTTAGCAAATTTACTACAAATTTCATAATCAGATTAGGTGTTAGCCTTCCAGCCTTTCGTGCAGAAACAGTCAAACCATTATGTGTCTAATATATGCCAGGTACAGTTCTCTTTGCTCTCCCTCTCCCAAGTCTTGACAGCTACTTACCTGGTCGTCTAGCATCACTCACTACCGGGACTTTCTTGCCCCCTTTTTGAACTGTTTCCATTGAAAACAGTTTCACCTGAGCGAGGAGAGCTTTCAAAGACAAGTGGTCGGGCGCGTGTATCGAAAAACATGATATCCGCACGTCGGCGTTTGATAATTTGAAACTCAGAGAATGGAGAGGCTCAGACGGCATCAGCCGGAGGTTTTGAAACAAAGGACAAAAGGGGGAAACAGAAGGGAAAAGAGAGAATCGGATGGAGTGGCAGCAACAGAGAGAAGAGGATGGGATTTTCTATTAAAAGCCTCAAGGGTGCTTTCCGAATGAGAGTGCTTTACCTGGTTGCTCCTGGCAACTCGCGTTTATGCCCCTCTTCCCGCCACACCTCGACAAAAAAGTGCCATGAGTGGAAGTAGAAAGAATGGTGGGGTGGGATTTTTTTTTTTTTCAACAAGAGAGCCCTCCCTATGATTAAAAAGTACAAAGCTATGCCATTCCTTAATGAAGAATAAGGGGTGAGTTATAGTGTTTAAATTGAGTTAGGTACTCCCAGGGTTACAACTCCTCCCGGGGTTACAGGGTGCCTTGGTACTCACACCCTCACCTTTTGCCATCGTTTTCCAGATAATCCTATCCTTTCCGGTTCCGGCATGTATTCATTAGGGAATGTTTTGCGTCGCCCATTTTTTTCTTCAATTAACTACCTTCCCCTTCCTCCCTGCTAATTTTTGAAAAGATAAAGGGCGATTTGAGGCGTAAAATATCTATAGAATGGCTTCAGAAGTTGGCGATCGATGAAGACTTATCAATGATTGAAATCGATTTCAGAATGAGCGTAATATATAAGCTCCTCTATATTGTGTTTAATCACATTTAAATCAATCTGTAAGACAGGAATAATCTAAATCTTGACAGGTTTACTGGATTGGCTGGTCAGTGGTCATTCCAAAAAAGTTGACGATTTGCCTGATCTGCGGAATATGCGGAGCGTGGGCTGGAATGACGTAACAAGCGTTGCCAGGGCCGTTCCTGTTCTGTTGACAAGTGAAGACTGGGCTCAGACAGCAAGGCGTGGTGCTACTAGCTGAACACTGCGAAATGACATATTTGATCGTTATCGTCAGAAACATCTTTCGTGAGGGTTTTGAAGTAGGCTGATGTTGCGTAGGCGGTCACTCCATCAATTTTGGGCATCTCAAATTGGTATACATTGACATTTTGATGTCGTTATCACCGCAGTACAGTACCTGCGGTTTCAAACGGATTTTCAAGAGTAAACGAGTTTCCTTGATATTGCTCATTATTTTCCTAAATTAAGTAATTAATTAAATTTTTAAGGACAGGTTATGAAAATAACAGATTGATTGTAAGACACCCAAAATTGGTTATCACGGAATTAGGAAAGAGTATGGATTCGAAAAATATCTGAGACTCAAAATGGGAAGCCCTGAATGCCAGGCGGCCATGTCCGAATAACGTGAGAATGACATTGACAACTGGGTGAACGACAAGGGCTATAGATGTCACTCAATAGAAGGGTCAGGCTGAGAGTAGATGACAAGAATAGGAATATAAAAAAATTATGGAGCAAAGTTTCAAAAAAGTTTCAAGAAGCGAATCCCCACTGATCTACGATTTCATTAAAATTCACCGAACTAATCCAAAATCATTATAAAAAATCTCAAGTGTTTCGGAGTTTGTTGTCCTTTCGTATAGCACTATCATATTACCGGGTCGCCATTCCTAATGCAGTTAGGCACCACTATCGACGATGGGTTGATTCCTTCGGCGTTGAGGAAGGCCAAAATCCCTGGCATGGAACTCAGATTGAAGTTATTCACGTTCATGTTCATGTTCATCCCTTGACCGCTCGGTGGCGGTGCCGTCATCTGACTGAAAGAAACGCTCGCGAACATCACCACAACCGCAACTTGAAACAACAAAGAAGTCATTTTCGTAGAGAAAAAAGTGCTGGTGGCTCTGAGTTACGGTTTGAGTCTCTTGGATGTAGGTTGCCCTTTTAAACGAAACCACCTCTCCAGCGAGGGCGATAGTCAAATGTAGAAATTTACAAATTTATCGGTACCACAAGGCCTCACAAAATAGCAAGGCTCTTCAAGACGCACGCTTCAACCCGTATTGGTTCTAATAAATACAAATTTATATCCACAGTGCGTCTTATCTTACAGATGAGGAAGTATCATAGAACTCAGATTGTAGCGCTTAACGATAGTTATGTGAGAATATTTGAAGAATGAGATTGGAGAAGGAAAAATATTCCTCACGCTTACTTCTCAATAGTATCCCGTGAAGCAAAAAGTAAGGACAAATTATGTGTTACGGTAGAGTGCACACATTTCATGCTCTGCGTTAGTCATTTTCAGAATTGGCGAATGCGTTTAGTTCCCGTTTTATTCTTCCAATCGTTGTAAGTCTTGGTCTGGGCACTAGTTGTCATGTAGGTACGAGGGCAGCCCCGTAAAGTGTTGATCATTATTGGTAGGAGCGACTGGGTGAATGTCGTCAACGCTTTCTCCCCATTACTCCCGACAGTTTTTAGAGCAATCGTCACGAAGGTGGCAACACCATTAATATTTACGTTCTATCGAGGTAAAACATTGTTGGAAATGGCCCTATGGCCAATGATTGAGCCAAGCTCAACATTGCAACACTGAAAGATATTTCATGGATCTCATGAACATAATGCAGGTATTGAAAGAAAAAAATCTGCAAATTCTTTCTAAGGCGTTGGTTATTCCTTGGACCAGGAGCATGGAGACTCATTCCAATCGATTCAGCGTCCAAAACGGACATTTTCTTTTTTTGATCGGAGTTTAGAAGGATACGGAGCGTCCAGAAGAATATTTTGGGCCGAATCGGAGTGATTGACTTTCCGCCTAAACATAGGTTGATTATTCAAGAAATAACCTACAAAAAGCAAAATGTTGTATACTGTAGCAGAAAACCAGCCAACAAAAGGTTCTCAGTTACGCCCTAAGGGTGAGAAGGCAAAAGGCAAGAGTATTTAGAGAGGGTTTCCTCTTCCAGCCCAATTATTATCTTTTTCCCCGGTCCGTGTCGGTAATGAAAGCTTCATTATTTCGTTGGCAATAAGGTGGGGGGTATTGAAAGAAAAACAAGTCTTAAAGCCCCGGCCGCTTTAAGATGGAACTTTTATTCCCGTCTGAGTGGATAGGTAATTATTGCTAAGCTACGAGCTGGCAGGTTGCTTTCCACGGCCTACCCATTAAAACGGCGCCCTCTTCCAATGATGTTTATATCACCTTGACTGAACTTCAAAGGAGGTTTTTCTCATTAATTCTCAATTTTTTCTTCCCTCCCCAAGTTTTCTTTTTCGTCGAATATCATTCCTCCAAGGTTAGCTTTTCCGTGACAAACAAGGAGGAAACGACGCTCCTGAAGTCTTAAGTCGATGGTTATTAGTGGAGGAACTGATTGTATTTATCGTTTAATGGGTTGACTTGAAGATAGGTGTTATAACTCATTTGGACTACGTTCACCGAACAATGTTTCTCTAAAACTGAAGTAGGTACGGTATTTTCTGATGACTCACTACTACCTTACAAGGAAGTAGGTACCTACGGTATTTTCTTCTTGTCTTATAAAACCCCGTGTGACAGGAGCGTCTGGGGGGAGTACCGAGCCGAGCGGCTTCGGCCATTTCCGGCCCTCCTCGGCTCAATATCACACACCATCGCAATTCTTCCCCTTTGGCGCTCGTTTCAAAAAAGCGTGCTCCCTCGTTCAACGTCAACAATTCTCTCTTTATCGGGGATTTTGGTAGAATAGGAACTTACTACCTACTAGCCTAAAAAAATTATTAGGAAAATGTGTTTCAGCAAACAAGCTAAAATTGGCTCACACAAATTTTGAACATATCTGTAACTCACCCAAAACACGTTTCCAGCAGTTCACATTAGTTTAAAAAAGATATGCAAGATATGTAACTATAAGGTCATTTGTAAAATTTGTATTATTGTTTATATCTGTAGTTTCACCTATTTTCAGGCTCTACCCTTATAAGGCCCAAGACTGGTATCATGATGGAAGTCTTTTTGTAATGCAGGGCACTGGCTTAGATTTTTTAGTATCTCTTTCAATTCCAGTTTTCCAACTGAAAAAATCAGCGTGGTTGTCAAAATGCAATTCCTTGTTGGATAAACGTACGCCATGAGCGCCAGATATGTGCTCAATGAGATCACCACGACAGGTCACTACGGAACTACACATATTACAATTCAATGAAACAGAAGTGTGCTGTTTCTGGCATCCTCGACTGCTTTGCTGGTGACGATCCAGATTAAACTGTTTGTCGGTGACATGGTTGCAGTTCTTGCACTTAGGCATCACAGGAACGGAATAATAACGAATAACTAAATTAAATGGAATAGTAAACACGGAATAGTTAACGAATAAACTAAAACACTAGAAGCGAACGAGAATGAACGGAATAACGAACAACGAAATAATTACGAATAAACTAAAACACGGAACTAGTAAATGGAATAGTAAACACGGAATAGTAAACAAAAACCATTGGATGGTGACTGAAGATTGCATGTTGAGATTCGGATGAACTCACTGGTATGTACATTCACAGCGTCAGGCAGGCGAACCTAGTTGATGGAAAGTTCCCTAGATTGCTTGTAAGACGAACTACTGGTATGACAGGATTCAAAGCGTCAGGAACGAAACCTGGATGAAAGTTCCCTTAGAGCGTAGATCACCTTTACAGCATTGAAAGAAGTGCTAACACGTTCAGAACAATTAAGAGCAACTGTTACTAATTAATCTAACTTTGAAGGAAATTTATTGTTGAATTCGTAAATCTATTTACATCGAGAGCTAGCTGCTAAAAATGTGAAAGAATTAGTAAGCATCAGAATGAGAAGGGCTAGTAGGAGAAGGGCTGATTGTAACGAGTGTGAGGAAGGAAGATACAGCGCTCGATTGACCCTAGGAGAAAACTATTATTCAGCATCCATCTCCGCGTGTTTGTGAACTTTTAAAGATGAAAATACACCGAACAACCGAAAATACTCCGAAGAACCTCGTCCAAGAAGACAGGAGAAAGGTTAAGCCTGTTTACCAGCTACTAACAACCAGTGGGAAAGCCCTTCCTCCGTATATTTTCGCTTTACTTCCCTTCCCTCATCTTCGACGATAGAGAACTTTCTTAATACCTCTTGACACCGCCAACCGCATCTCTTGTTCCAGAAGGGTTTCCTCAGTGTTATTTATCGATCTTGATGGTTTTCGAGGGGAGTGTTCATCGGTGCTGATCGCGCTTCGCCGGGGTAGCTAAACGTTCAAGCATCTCCAACCATAAGGCGACTAATTATCAAGCCGGTGAATTCCTGGCTCGAGAGTGTTGATGGTATCGAGTGCTGTGATATTCAAGATATTTGTTTCGTAATTGCGAGCGAAATATGTGGGATCTTTGGCAGTTCCGCGGGCGCGCTTTCACTAAACTAAAACGTCTTCGGCACAATTATTACGGAAAGGGCTGTTTTTGAAACTGAATGGTGGTGGCCTTTCAGAGTATACACCTCTCTTTTTCAGATAAGGTATGGCTGGCAGCCACAAAAAACCTTAAGGGAAAATCGTAACGTAAATATAATGATTGAGCATCATTGATGTCATGAATGTACGTATTAGCTGACACTCACGAAATATGGATAATTTTAAGGACATGCATCCTCTACCCTCCCTTATACCAACATCCACGAGTAGTAGGTAGATTGGTCGGACAAAGCAAAGAGGACTGCGAGAATATCCATATCTCAAAAGTATCCATCCTTGCAACTTTAAAATTTAGCGGTTATGAAATGTGATTTTGGCACTTTGAATTGCTTGGCACCTGCCCAAGTATGTTATTCTTGTATTTTAGGACAACCCGACCTAGGACCTATTAGTGAGTTGCAAAAATATTGAATAATTAACCTTTTTTAATCTATATTAATTAAATCGAATGTTTGTATGTGGATTTGTAGGTCCGAAGTTATGGCTTTAACGTTTCACGCATTTTGATGCGCTTATCGACTCATATTCTCATTTGTATTCGAATCGACTATAAAGGAAAAACAATGTCCATGAACGTTCACTTATTACGTTTTGAAGCGTGTTAATTTGAAATCCAACAAGTCCTTCCATTACCCGGCCCCAAAAATGCCACTGAAGGGTTCCTGGAAATCTGAAATTTTGTACTCAAACTCTATAATGGCCTAAATGTTTCTTTTTCAGCGGGCCCCAGTGGGATGATTCTCCAACCACCCTGTTTACGCCTAGGGTTAGTGTGGACTGTATTTTATTTGTTGAGGATGTCAAATAACGAAACGAATTTATTTGACTACAATGAACTACAAAACTATACGAACGAAATGACAATGATACACACCGCCATCACTTCCCACTCTATCTTCCAAGGTGAAGCGATCAGATTGCGGTCTCCCTGACAACGACTGGAGACGAAACTTTGGGTAGCGGCGTTTCCATATACTCCCCCCCTTGAAGAGAAGTCTTCAACGAGAAATCAAAAACACGCATTTTTGTGGTTGTCGAGGTCTCTTTAAACACTGGGTGATGAGGGACGTAATAGACCCTTTGTGTTTTGTCAAGTTCGGAAGTCTTTATTTCGGTCATGTGACCAAGCGAAGTGTATTCATCGATGAATTTCTGGGACTGAAGTCTCAAGCTTACATCATGGGCAAATTTTCTTTCCAGCCCATGAAAACGACGAATGGCAATCTCTCTACTCTCACCCAACCGTTTGACGTCGTTTTTCAAAGGAATTTGAACGATGTACTTGCCCTCTGGATTGCGAGAAACTGTTGATTTGAAATGCTCCTCACATTTCTTTTCCTCGGGACTGAGCTTTAACGAAGAGTCGGGTTGAGGAAATTGCTCAAGCTCCCAAAATTTGCGAATAGATTGATCCAACGATTCCAATGTGATATCGGCGAGGAGGTGACAGTGAGCAGTCAGAGCTGCAGTTGAACATCCAGTAAGGATCCAACCAAGTTTGGTTTCTCGAAGGGTAAGCGCGAAATGAGGTAAATTGAATTGACCATGGCCGATCAATTCCCAGAATACGTCAGCACCAATGAGCATTTCAATTTCTGATTGATCTTGGAATTTTGAATCAGCGAGAATGATGTTTGGAGGCAAAAATAAGTTCTTGGCGTCAAAGTTGATTCGAGGGATGTAGTCAGTGATTTTTGGTACGATTAAAAAACCAACAGAACGAGAAAAGCTTGAAACATTTGACGAAATCCTTGCCTCAGAGTAATTTGAGACAGGGTGTGATGAACTCTCAAAACCACTCACGGAGAGGTTAACACTCCTCTTCATCAAGCCCACTCGATCACAGGCAGAGGAGGTCAAGAAACTAGACTGAGAACCGCAGTCAAGCAAGGCACGACAAGATGTGATTTTTCCATGGGGTCCATGCAGCACGACACTAGCTGTGGACAACAAAACAGGAGAAGGCTGGCTGACGACAGAAGCATGAGTGACAGAACTGGACAACTGAGGATGTGGTGAATTTTGAACAATATCTGAAGATGATGGAGCAACCAAATTAGACGAGGACGACTTGTTAGTAGGATTAACGCGATGAAGAAACGAATGATGGTTTTTATTGCAATATTTGCAACGAAATTTTGATTTGCAATCAGCAACACGATGTGATTTTTTTAAACAATTTATACAGAGTTGTTTGGACTTGATGAACGAGAATCTTTCATCAACATTCATGCTATCGAATTTAGAACACATTGTTAGTGGATGAGGTTCTTGGCAAAGATTGCACAATTGTTTCTGTGTGTTTTCCACTACCATGCAGCGGGAGGTCCATTTAGGCTTCTGCTTTTCAGTGGTACTCAAATTGGAGTTGCGATACAGGGCATCAACCGCATCCAAAATTTGGCATTGGTGTTCCATGAATTGCACCAATGCGCGTACAGTTGGCAATTCCTGGGCTGGAAGCTGTTTCTGCCAATCTTTAAATGTGGTAGGATCAAGTTTGGTAGATATCAAATGAACGACGAGAGTGTCCCAACTATCAGTGGGTTGGCCAAGCGATTTCAGGGCGTGCATATGTTTTTGCGAAGCATCTTTGATTGAACGAATGCCTGAAGCAGTTTGTTTATCCTGTTTGGGAATGTCAAATAGTTCGCGGACATGTTTTAGAACGGCGCGAGTAGGATTTTCATATCGTTCTTTTAACATCTGCAATGCCACTATGTAATTTTTTGCAGTCAATTCGAGTGACTCCACGAGAGAATAAGCTTCACCACGCAACGAATTTTTCAGATATTTCAGCTTGATTGAATCTTGATAACGACGATTTTCATGTACAAGTTCATTGAACATTGATATGAAACTAATCCATTGATCGAATTCTCCAGAAAAAGTAGGTAAGCTGAGGGGTGGCAAACGCACATCCTCAGAGGCGAAAAGGTGAGGTGCGGAGAGGGGATCGGGCGAGTGTGATGAGGGATGGCGAGTGGCGGCGAGGAGCTCCTCCCCCCTTCCAATAAGTTCAAAATATCGAGATTCGAATTCATCCCGGTTGGTCTGCTCTGCTTCTTTAGCATCAAGGTCGTCAATTGGAATCTGAATTTCTGATTGGATGGAATCAAATTCATCCCATGATTCTTTGATTTTGCCAAGTCTAGCACCCAACTCTCCAAATTTCACGTTAACCGAGTCAGTTTTGTCCAAATATTCTTCGAATTTATCCAACCGGGAATAGATAACGTCCCGGCGCATATAGAGTAAGGCCGTAGCATTTGCTGTGGGATCAAGAGGGGTTCCGCGTTTCTTGGGAGACATTTTCCGTCGAGAAATGAGTATAAGTCAATCAACTACAAGTACTTAGCGTTTGGTCTGAAGATTCGAGCGATCGAGTAATGGCGACGAACGAAAACGAAGGGCACTGCGATGACGAGCGAAGAACTGAGTTGAATCTGGCTGAATCTTTTGAATCCGGCCCGAAGGACCAATTATGTTTACGCCTAGGGTTAGTGTGGACTGTATTTTATTTGTTGAGGATGTCAAATCTTCTTCTTCTGTGGGTGCCGTAGACGTTTGAACCATCCGTTGGCGACCAATCCTTCTTCTTCTTCTACACAGCCCGCAGTGTTCGCTCAATAGCCCCATTCTTGAGAGCGGCAAAATCCCAGACACCCGTCCATCTCCGTATGTCTCGAAGCCAAGAGAGCTGTTTACGGCCGATTCCACGTCTCCCCTCTATTTTTCCTTCCAGAATCAAACGCTGGAAAACATAGCGATCTCCTCTGAAGACGTGACTGAGGTACCCTATCTTCCGCCTTTTCACATCCTTGAAGAGCTCGCGATCCTCAAGGCCTGCTCGGCGCAGAACCTCAGTGTTCCGAACCCTCTGGACCCACGAGATCCGAAACATCCTGCGGAGGCACCACATCTCAAATGCCTCCAGGCGATTTACAGAGGCAATCTTCAGTGTCCATGTCTCAACGCCGTAGAGCAGAACTGACCAAACGTAACACCGAAGCGTACGATAGCGAATGTCAAAGCTCAAATGCTTATTGCAGAAGAACGACTTCATCCGGACAAAAGACGCTCTGGCCTGCTCAATCCTGGCACGAATCTCGACCTCAGGATTCCATTTCTCGTTCACGACGACTCCAAGATACTTGAAGTTCTGAACGCGCTCTAATGAGATGCCCCCGACATCGATCCGCCCCGTACGGAGCTCATCGCCACGCGAGACCACCATCCATTTCGTCTTTGAAATGTTGATCCTCAGGCCAATCAACAGGCTCTCCTCAGCTACGATGTTAACGAGTTGCTGCAGGCTATTCTGGGAGTCGGCTATAAGGATGGTGTCATCTGCGTACCGAATATTATTGACAAATACACCATTTACCTTGATGCCAAGCTCCACATCAGGGAGAGAAGCGAACGCTTGCTCCATGTAGATGTTGTATAGCAATGGAGAAAGGATGCATCCCTGGCGGACCCCTCGCTGGATGTCGAATTCGTCTGTCACAGAACCATCTGGGAGCTTCACCACTGCCCTCTGGTTCCAATACAGGTCTTCAATGATTCGGGTGTCCTTCTCATCAACCCCGATCTGCTTTAACGAATCGATCATTTTGCCATGCCGGACACTGTCAAAGGCCTTTTCATAGTCCAGAAAGCACAGCCACACATCCTTACGATAATCAAGGCAGTTCTGCGTGAGGACCTGGAGACTAAATATCGCCTCACGTGTCCCAAAACACGACCTAAAACCAAACTGGGTCGCTCCACAGTGTCCCTCACACCTCCGATACAGACGACAATGCAGCACACGCAGGAATATCTTCAGTAGGTGACTCATCAATGAAATCGGTCGATGCTCCTTGCACATGGCAGCATTCCGCTTCTTGGGGAGCATTACAAAGGTAGATAAGAGCCAAGCCCTTGGGATCTTTCCAGAATCATAAATGGCATTGAATAGACGAGTGAGTAGTCTAATACCGACATCACCGAGGCATTTGAGGGATTCCGAATGAACAACATCAGGCCCAGGTGCCTTGTTATTCTTCGCACACTTAATGGCATGCGTCACTTCACTCTCCAGAATACTGGGGCCGGACAGATCCTTCTGACCATCCCATTGACTCTTAGGTGGCCTTGTATCACTAAAGAAGCCAGAGGTGTACTGTAGCCACTCATCATGAATGTCAGCCAGCAGCAAGACTGGCTCCCCACTACTATTCAGTAATTTAACCTTGCTGGCCTTCTGCAGCATACCCGTCATTCGCTTGACTTCCTTATGCAGGTTAAAGAGATCTCCACAACGATCCAGAGCCTCAACCGTGTCGCACTGTGCAGCTAGCCACCTTTCTTTCGCCTCCACAATCATCCGCCTGATCTGTCTTTGAAGCATCCCATATCCTGCGCGATCACCTCCTACTTTCTTCAGCCTCCGTTCCTCCATGACGGCCAATATTTCAGCGGTCATCCAGGGCCTACCGTCCTCCGCAGCTCTCTGAACCAGCAAATCCTGGTCCGCAGCGGAAATGGCTTGTGTCACCTCATCAGCTAACTCATCGACACCCGTCAAACTGTCTGATACTGCTTGTAGTCGTTGGGTAACATCCAGCTGATACCTATCTCTCGTGTCCCCATCTTGGAGCAAACGAATATTCTTTGTAGGACGGGCAAACTTCTTTTTCGCCTTGGCCAAGCGCACTCGAACTTGAGCAACAACTGGGTTGTGATCAGAACTGATGTCAGCCCCCGGGTAAGCGTGGGAGTCCCTCACTGCACACCGGAACCGCTGATTGATCAGGATGAAGTCTATCTGATTACGAACAATTCTGTAGCTATCATCTTGAGGGGATTTCCAAGTATATCTTCGACGCAGGGGGTGCTCAAAGAACGTGTTCGTTATTACCAGGTCATTCGTTTGGCAGAATTCCACCAGGCGATCCCCCCTCTCATTGCGGACCCCAAGGCCAAAAGACCCTACAGTTCTGCCCACACGTCCACAACCAACTTTGTCAAATAACGAAACGAATTTATTTGACTACAATGAACTACAAAACTATATGAACGAAATGACAATGATACACACCGCCATCACTTCCCACTCTATCTTCCAAGGTGAAGCGATCAGATTGCGGTCTCCCTGACAACGACTGGAGACGAAACTTTGGGTAGCGGCGTTTCCACACCCATGCCCCTAAAAATCTCTAAAATCAATTTTCATAGTACGCATTTGGATTCATACTCTCTGGAGAGACCGGTCTGAAATTAAAGTAGATACAGATAGGTTGAGGTTTCTTTTCAAATAGGAATAATCAACCAAAATCGAGAATGGAAGAAAATTGCCGCTACGTGGTTTTGTATGGTTCCCCGTGTCGTATGGATTGGGCTGGGTACAGAGGGCCACGATGATTGCTTTATTGTAAAATGTTCGCCCTGAGCCTCCAGGAGCCTGATTAATTGACCAGTTCTTGGTGCATTTGAATTTCACCTGAAAGTAGAACGAACTCACCTCTTCTATTACACACTTACTTGTTCTAATCCAAATCCTTGTTTCTTTTTCACAGTGAGATGGGGGCGAGGCCAGCCCTGAGCTAGATGGAGACCAGGCGGGGTTCCCGCAGCCATAGCCAGCTGGGGAGATTACGCCGCCAGAGGAGCTCCGAGTGGCGGGAATATTCAACTTCTGAGGAAGAGGTGACTGCCAGGCAAACCGCTGTGTACGCTGCGGGCATTGCCTCTCTGCTCGCCAACTATCAAAGTAAGTCATACTTTCATCCATATCTGTTTTTTGTGTGGTGTAGGATTATAGGTGGAAGCTTTTGGGTACCCTATCAACCAACAGGAAAGATACACTAGAAACGGCGATGCAATATATTGTACTACAGGCAAATCACTAGCAAACGAGCCAACCTACTAGCGAGTAAAACTACCGTTCTGTATACAACTGGTGCGACCGACGGCAAGAGCCAAATTTGCTCTATTTAAAAGCATATTTATGAGGTACACCGTTAAGAATTCAGAAGATTACAATAAAAAGTAAACCTGCGCTCAGGTATTGAAAACTCAATCTTCGTAGCCAAATTTGAGGAAAAACAAGTTACAGCCTATAAATAAATATTACGGTTTACAGTTGCATACGAAATTCGAAGCTCCCCCTAGATCGGGGAACTCCTCCCTTTAAATCAACGGACCCTCCTCAATATTACAGCTACCCCGTCTTGGGCCCGGATGGTCTGATTGAAAAATCATAAGTTTTCCATAAATTGCATTTCAGGAGAGCAGAGGGGGAAAACTGATGCAATTTTGAAGGGAAAGAGGCCTGTCACCGCACGGCAGGTGTTCCTATCCAATAATAGAATATGTAGCGTTTCACAAGGGCTGGTAATAAGCGAAAATTGCTTTCATCCCTCTGGTTATACTGCTCGACCGCCCATTTGTTACGAGGGTCATAATATGCATGCGATGGGAGGGTGACGTAGAAATCGCTAGCGAAACTGAGAGCGTCACAAGCAAATATTGATTTTTGATTATAATATAAGTATGAAGAGTTCTCTAAATGAGTTCTGAACTGAAATGTGTCATTTATTTAACATACTGATAGGAGAGTGAGTTCAAAAGATGTTGATTCTTCTTCCGTTCAAGTTCAATGAAATCAATGTCGTCATAAACTTGCGTTGGGTTCAAAGTTTGGATTCTCAAACGTGTTTTGTTAGTTTTTTGTAATGTGAGATGAAAATTCTCTCCGTGGAGGAGTCAGAAACATTAGTACGAACTGTTAATTGTCCCCTTTTTATACCTGTTGGTTGATGATAGTGAATCAATCCTTCGACGATAGGTATGCAACATCGGATGTGGTTACTATTTAGAATGGCGACCGCTAGTTAGTGGCTCAACCGTTCAAGAAACTCTTCATGCTTACTGTAGGCTAAACCCTCCGGATTTTATTTGTAAAATATTGTTACTTGGCTAGCCGTCCACGGGTGTGCCTCGCATGCCATGAGTTCACAGTGATTCCTATTCATGTTGGAGCATGCCATCATCCTGTTCGAGTCCCACTTACTCGTTCAGTCGAAACAATATCGTGACATTGAAAGTTTATAAGAGATTCAGAGATCCAATACTGGGGCAGGATAAAAGCGACCCTTCCGAAAGCCTGAGCCCTAACCCAATAGCCCACCCGATGCCTTTCCAAGGAAAACCTTATGTCTCTTTCAAATCCACTTCTTTTTGCTACGTCTCTCAAACTCACTTCCGTTCATCTCGTTTATAAAGGATGAAAACGTAGGGAGGGCAGAAGGCTCAACAAGTAATTTCCTACCAATCGTGAGTCCGATCGACTAACAGTAAATCGGTTTAGAAACAGACAATTTGTTTTCCAGGGAGTAAGAAGTAAACTTTCACGAAGAAGGATAAATTCTCATCTCGGAGAAATGAAGAGTGTAAGATAGGGTAGGGAACTGTGTTCCTTTAATAACTAAAAATATTGACGCTGAAGGGGTTGAAGTGCTTTTTAACAAAGTTAGCAACTTCATAACGGTTGCATCGTCGTATAAACGGAAGATTTTGTGCCTCAACTATATTTCCCGTCGTACTTGTTTCATAATCACCTTGCCAGAGGGAAAGATATTGGACTACAGTGGTAAGAAGGGAGTGAAGAAGGGAAATTATGCACTTTGAAGGGTTGAGTCAGTTGAGATTCATTAAGCTTAAAAAATTCTTTAGTGAAGTCAAAAAAGCATAGTAAGAGTTACGGAACGCGATCATATATATACGCACATTCCTAAATAAGTGTGTTTTAAACAAAAATTGAATGAAATTGTGTTTCAAAAATAGCACTTTTTTCGTGTGCTGACTGATACTAAGTTATTTAGGTATGATGTGAACCTTGTGCGATTCAAGGGCGCCTTAAGTCCTGTTCTGTGTGCAGAAAATGTCTTTTGGCTGTGAAACTCAATTGTCCAAATACCCCTGAATTCATTCAATATGACCAATCGATTTACTTGGTTGGTCACCATGAGAAAAATTCCTCTTCGTCTTCCTGTGCATTCTCGGTCAGTCGTGTGTGCGAAAATCGGAAATAAGGGTGGGTTTGGGTCTCGTTCGTGGGCTCCTCTTCCCTCCTCCCCGCCACCACCGTGCATGCTTGCAATGTGATGTAAAGGGGCACTGATTATTCAGACATTACTGTACAGATTATTTGAGCGGTTTGAAGGCTATAATGTAAAGAAAGGCAGTCAAAAAAAGTACAATGTGTAATTTGATAAGTACAGTTTTCCTGACGAAATTCAATGAATAAGGACGTTGCCCAAGTGTAGCTGATTGAAGAGAATGCGGAGGTTGCCTCGTAATCATCTTTTTATTTATTATTTATCAATTTTATTCCATTCCTGACTCGTCCCTGCCAATTTCAGGATGGAAAATCCAAAAAAATTATAACATAATTATAACCTTCTGGTTTACGATTCTTATAAACATCTGAATGAATGATTGGTATTCTATCTCTTTTTAATCAAGTTCCAATGTTATGGTTTGAGAGCAAAAACTAAATCTGATTTTGTCTATATATCTCCATATTTTGTCCTAGTGGGTGTATAGATCACGTCTTGGGAATAATTAGTATTGTTCTTTATTGAACTCCATATTCTTAAAATGATTATAATCAAGGGATTTGCTACAAGTACCGAAGTATCGTTATTTTTCCTTACGATGTGGTTGAATTCAAGTGTTTTGGCTGCTTTCTCAAACCATGAATATGAGATCTCAACGGACGAACCCCTCAGAGTGACTGGCCGGAAAGCATTTGGCAAATACTCGGTCTCACTGGGAGTTCCTGGAACGCGGTTGGTGCTCAGTAAACCTTTTCTTGTGTTTGGTTTAGTTAGTGCACGAGAGAGAGCCAAGTTAAATAGAAGGTGAGCACTGTAGGGCGTAACGTAGGAATTGGCCTCTGAACCTTGGTGCGGTGGGTCTGCTGAGGTGGCAGATGGGTGGAATCAAGGGGGGGGGGGGTCCCCTGCTAGACGACCGCAATTCTGGAAGGGAAAACCTCGTGTTTTCACCCCCGAAAAACATAATAGACCCGTTTGCACCGCCATTGTTGGAGCTTTTGAGTCATGCGCTTATTAACTACGAAGGTAATTGTGTTACTCAACAACTACACATCCCCTCAACGTGAACAAGGGGAAACGGCTCAAGAGAACTAAAGACAGGTATTGTACAGTCGAGTTGCTGTTTTCGACAATGGGCTGCCAAGTCAGCATTCTTAATTGCATTGTTTCCTCGCTCGGTCGACGCAAAGGGGATTCAGAACAGGTGGTGTGTTTCGCACGAAAAATTAAAGCCGGGATTAAAAGTAGATGAGGGTTGACGTAATCGTGTTTTTATCTTCAAACGAGTGTAAATGAGAATATCTCAACGAGGATGAATTTCGCTGAAAACTTTTGTTAGTCGAGAAAGCTGTTTGTTCTTTTGACTGTTTTTCGCCGTAGAATCGCTGTCAAAATTTAGCTATTCTACTGTTGTGACTTTTTATTCTTTTATTGCCTCGTATTGTTAGTGTTATCTCAAAAATTGATTGTTTTACGAGAGTGGTCCCAAAAAAAAATGGCTCAAAATAAAAGACGTGGATGAATGATATATTGGTAAAAGTACTGGGATCAAAAACAAAAGGTATTCGTCCACCTCTTTTTCCCCAAAAGGGTTTTATATTCTGGAGACCTTCAAGAAAATATGCATTCCCAACACAACCCAAAATAGTAATTCTTTTACAATTATTGGCGTTTTACGACGAACTTCAGAAATGAAGTGGAAGAGTGGGGTTTCACAATGTGTGCCGGTATTTACTGATTGCATCATTAAATAGATGGTTTTGAGTTAAGCGAAATTGCTGCATTTTTTCAAATCGCCGTAACTCTTTCACACTAGTCTTCTTATGGAGACTTCTTGGTTTTGATCGGTTAGATGTAGTACTTATTTGATGGGTGCCATGCACGGTCCTTCAGGAACATCCCAGCTCCAATAAGTGACGCGTGTCGCGTCAAAATTGACTGGTAACGCGTGTATTGTGAATAAGCACAAAACACTGGATCCCTATTCCTATTGAACTCAGGCTGACCGTTGATGAGCTTCGCAGTAAACTCCGGTGGTTTTCGGACAGAGAACGGGGCCATTGTTCAAAAGTTTTTCTCATTTCCTGGCTCAACGTTGGAGAGGGTTTAATTCCTTGGCACAGGCTTTTGTGGTTGAGAGTCAGGGGTAACCAAGTTCACTCTACTGAGTAGGAGATAACGCTCGCTTTACTTCCCGCAGTCCGTCGCTGTGGCCTTATCACCGTTGGCCTCCCATCAGTTTTCTCGCGGTAAATGTTCCTCGGATAAGCATTACAGGCTTGCTAAAAGTGACAAGGTTCACCAATGTCGCGGAGGAAACAGTGAAACAAGGAAAATGTTTACTGTTTATTTGTGAATTCTTTATTTAGTTTATTCGTTTCGTTATTTTTTCTTTCAATTGTTTTATTCGTGTTTGATAAGTACTCAGTTTATAGGGTAGAACGAAAAAGGATTGAGATACGCCAAATATACGAAAAAAGAGCCCACGGAACAGGATAGTCTGTGCCAGGACCCCTTTTCTTGTTCCCAACCCTTGAAAAGGGCTCAGGTGGGTCAACTAATTCCCAAACCGACCGGCCCTGATACGACAGTGAAGGATAGCCATCGAAGAATCGATCCGAACCTTGTAAGTCGGCAACCTCCTCATTTACACTCCTGTGCTCTATGGGAAGTCGAGCTGTTCAACTAATTTTTCGATTAACCCGAGAGAAAAATATTACATTAAACGGCTCCAACCACATCCGTCGTGCGTGACCGAGACAGATTTTATACGCAGATATGAGGAATAGGATCAACTTGAAAAATTAGCGTGAGCCCTAATCGTTAGGGCCGAATCACACTTAAGCTCTAGCGCCCCCTGGCGTTTCCCCTTGTAACAAACCTGTAGCCTTTCATTATCTTGACAGTTGAAGTAAGGATGTCGTTTATCACCAAGTCTTTTTTCCCACTCAAATTATTCCCTTCAGATTCGTCTGGTAGCACCCAAATACACCTAACGCGACTAATAACAGTCGTATGTTGAACACCGACCAACAGTATTTGAAATACAAATTCGTTTATTTAATGTGAAACAATCCCATTAAATAACACAGGGTTGTTTATAACTCTCCTTTCCTTTCTGTATATGAAAAGGAAGGAAAAAGTTCGAAAAAAACTATTTTTTTACGTGAAATGAACAAATTTTGGTCTTTATTCCACAAAAAATGAGTCGAATCAAGAAACAGACAGCATCTCGTGAATCAGCGTTAAAAAAAAATCCATGTTTCACACATAGAGTTTAACATTATACACTACCTATTTGACATTTTTTCTGTTGCTTAGTGTTCTCCTAAGCTGGTTGCGCGCAATAAAAAAAAAAGTTGGTTGGTTTGGTTGGTTTGGTATTATTCCAATATATGCTCTAGGGTTATAGAAAAAATAACGATTCAACACGATGATCTCCGCAGGGGACCCGCTGAGAGGATTCGCACCTCTAAAAGGTTTTTAATCCTCTCCCCGATCGAAAGTGCGAGTATACTGACTGCACGCAGTGCACCACTCACATTTATTGCTTGCGGTTCCATCCGGATGACTGTAAAAAAAAAAAAAATTATTTTGTCGATCTTTTTTCTAACCAAATGGTTGGCTTTTCGAACCGGGAAAAATTTTTTGAAGAACGCCCGACGAAGGATGAGCTCTTGAGGCTTCAATATTCATACAGCATTGTAATATAGATTGCAACAGACCGATTTTCTCGTCCATTCTGTGGATGTGATCAGTTTTCAAACAGATCGCAGGTATGTGTCACATTTAAACTGACGTTCTGAGAACATTTCAGCGCGAGATCTTTGATTTTAAGGATTAAGGAAAAACCAGATGACTTGTTCCACACATGGATCTGAAAGTCTTATTGATAGCTCATTCCATCAAAAGCCTTTTCATTCCGTTTGCGAAGAAAAAAAATGTCGTAATGAAAGCGCCTTACTTCCTTTAGCGACTACCTGAATACGAATAGCTTCCCGATCCGGATGTGAAAAGAACGTGATACAAGTCTTATTCAACGCCATCTGATGTCGATTCTTCCCACCCTTATTGAGAAAATAAATTACGTTTCGAAAACCCTTTTCCAGCCCGGCTCTTTTTACATAGGATTTTTTCACCTCATCCTCCTTCCAACGTACATAATATCAAGGTAGAAAATTCAGTTTTTCCGGGTCTCCTCGAGAGGAAGCCCAATCACGATTTTTTCCGTAAATATGTGCATATTCCACATCGGTACGTGACTCGTTTTCTTATTCGAGTAAGGTTCTCCTTCTAGTCACCGTTTCTTCAGTGTGCCTGCGACTGTACTCCTGATTATTGGCATGAGATGGTGGAAGAATTTGAAGCTTATCTGCTTACTCACACCTAGCGTTATTAAGATGAAATTTGGTTAGGCTTAAAATTTGGTTAATAGACTTATAATATGAATATTAATTTCTAT
The DNA here is from genome assembly GCA_019603395.1 of Cyrtorhinus lividipennis. Lineage (NCBI taxonomy): Eukaryota > Metazoa > Arthropoda > Insecta > Hemiptera > Miridae > Cyrtorhinus > Cyrtorhinus lividipennis. The sequence goes on along the minus strand of CM034000.1, from coordinate 26,492,767 downwards.
ATTTTCTAATTTTTTTACTCGTATAAGTACGAATTTTTGACTGGCTGGAAGACTATCCATTCCGTTTGGTAGAAAAATATTCTTTCCTGGCTCATGATCTAGTTCTTCTTCTCTTCTTATTTAAGCTATCTAGTTCAATCCAGGCTGGATTGTAGGCATAAAGTATGTAGATGCTTTCTACTCTCTATGGAGCCCCCACCTCTGCCTTCTGTGTTGGAACTACAATCACCTTGTAAAACCAGATCTGATTCTACATCTACTTTTGTCTCTGTTTGCCCGTTAACGTATAATATTGTTCCTCCTCGAAAATAGCGACTGCCTGATGAGTCAATGCTCTCTCTGGAGTGCGCCGAGTGCTCTATAGACGAACAACTTCAGATTCCTCAGTAAATATTTGATCAGCACGCGTTTACCACCGTCCTAATTGCACAACGTTTCGGGTATCAAGTTCACTTCAAATCCTACTTCGATATTATGCTACGCTATTACCCATCTCAAGCGTCCCACAGCTGTCGACTACAGACAATATTGAATCAGTTGGCCCTTGGCCATCGTGTCCTTACAACTGTATCAGCAGTGTTTGAAATTTCCTGGAAGGAATCGGATACCTACTGCGTTGTTCAACTAAATGAATAAAAAAATATAAAAAAATGTTTCTCTACCTCCTTGAAATCATTTAAAGTTAGCTTTGAAAAAATACGACCGCGGGTAAATGGGGAATGATCTTGTCAAATGCTGCGCTGTTAATTAATTGCAGTATTGTTGAGAACAAGGGACACTCCCCTACAGACACTTTTCAAAAGAATTTTTTTTTCCAAGAAAGTAGGTAATTTTTTTAAATTAATTAAACTTTCCCTGAGGTATGGTATTTGTCACTCACTATCTACATCTAATCCTCTTCAGAAAAGAGAAAAGTCGATAATTGTTCAAAAAAACTATACATGGTTGAATAACACGACAAAAATAATTATTAAAATCTCTTAGTTGAATACATTCTTCTTGTGATGTTTTTCATTTAAGATGTACGTTTTGAAATATCAAAATGTACCCAATGACAATGATGCGAAAATGACCCAATGATGCGGGTCTCCTCTCAATTCGTGATGTTCGTTCCTCTCATTTCTCCACGGTCCTTTATAATGTTTTATTAGTAGCCGTTCTATGCCATTTCCACCAGTAATCTAGATTATTACTGCCTTCCCTCTGTTGGTCAAATCCTCATCTAGATGATTCTGACTTTGTTGTTTTGAGGCAATATTGAGCAGGTTTTTGTGTAGTTTTGTGAAACATTTAAAGAGTCCTCGACAATCCTGAACATTGTCATGGGGGTGCTTCAATTTGCGTATGTTCCTGACGACTAATGTTTGCTGCCAATGTCTGCAAACGGTAGCTTCCGTCGAGAATATTGGTACCGTCAATGGAAACTCGATCAAGTTTGCGCAACCACACGCGGAGTTAGTCAGCGAAGGCTCAAAAGAACCTTTTAAGTGGTTTTCGTAGAGGGGCCCGGCCCTATCACTTACAGTTTTCTGTCAACCCCAGGCCCAGGGGCCACTCCATCCAGTTTGGAGTAGCCGGTCAGTGTACTTTGCTGGGAGAGAAATGAAAAAAAAGGAAGGGAAAAAATATTTACTTTTGGGTTAGCTTTTACTTGGCGAACGCTCGGGCCGATCTCTTAGTACGATTGTAATGTCAATAAGGTGGTTTTTCCTGAAAATGCTGGCTGGCTCTCACCGTCAAACGTTTTGCGGCGTTGCTAAGTGGTCTCTACGCTGTCAATTGAAGGAGTAATTTCGACCAGACTGCGTTGAATTTTATTACCACAAGTATCGGCCATTTCTTCATATCTTCACATATTATCACATTCGTATTCATATATCTCGCTCTTGACGATTTGAAGAGGAATTCCCTATTATCCGAGGCGCCTCTCCTTGCCTGCAAATGCAAAGATTCGTAGCATCGCTGCACTCCTTGGCACTTCGCGCGTTCGTATTTATTCATCCGCACAAGAGTTCACGAACACTGGCTGGAATTGAAAGAAATTGACACGGCCTTGCGTGTTATAAAGTACTGAAGTAACCAAAAGACGAAGTCGAAAAGGCTTTCCCCATTCGTTGTTGTTGCTGGGATGTAATTAATGTCTCAGCAGTGGAAAAGGAGGGAGGCCCGGCAGTGTTTATCCAATTCTGGCGACCTACCCCTCCCCTCACCAAACTGTATCCTGAAACTCTCCCCTCCAGGGAGTAAGCTCAAAGTTAATGACTTTCCAGCCCATCAAGGTAGCCAGTGATGGAGAAGGGGGACTCTCGTGATATACAGTTTAGAAAGAAAACCCCTTGCGTAGGGGGTCGTCACATACTCACCTCTCCGAAGTATTTTATGGCGCTTCGACCTCGAAAATTGCAAATTTTCAGTCGAAAATGAATTTCTGGTTGGCAGGGGCGTGAGGTCGAAAATTAAAATCGGCCCTTCGAAAAACCGAGGATGATACACGATACGGTTCACATAAATTACTCCCTAAACGTGAGGGTGAATCCCCCTGTGATGTATCTCTGAAATAAGTGCTCTGTCACACGATACCAGACTTGCACCATCAACGTTAATTAGTGTGGGTCCCTTGAAGCATCATATAATTTGTCACCATTTATCAACAACCAATTTTTACGCAGACTCAATTTGGTACATGGAAGAAGCAAAATTCTAGATACAAAGACTAGCAACAACTTCTGAGCCCGATCTCTCCAATAAATTGTGTTACTTTCTCATTGCATAAATAATGTCGCTGCTCCAAATTTTTATGGGATATTTACAACATTCAAACTAGTCCAGCTATTTTACTATAACTCCAGTGTGGATGTCAACAGGCTTTCATTTACTCATCAAAGTGTATCCCCTCCATGAACATCTACCGCAGGCAACTAAGTAAATTACTTGTGGCTTTTGGTTGAAAGAAAGTGTTCGCAACGAAGCCGAACCCGATGAAGCGCCTGGCTTGAAAGATTGAGCTTCCCTGCTTCCCTCTTTTTTCCTCGACAATTCTCGGTGACTGACTGATTGATTGATGTGTTCACAGAGGAAGGCTACTACGATGGGGAAGAGAATATATCCTCGGGCCCTCCGCCTGCGTACCGCTCAGGAATCAGTCCCACGCGCCAGGCTTCGCCCTATCCTGTTGGTGAGTGGTATATTTATGTGAAAATTGTATATACTTACGCTAGAATAGCCCCATTATTTTGTGCTTGAAAATTGCATCAAGAGCGAGGAATTTCGTCTTCGATGTGATTTTATGGCTCTTATGGCTTTTATGGTTATAATCTGTATCACATGATTCGCATCTCTGAAACAAGCAATTATTATCAGCTAAATTATTTGCTACTTCGGTCCCAGAAGGCAAGTTATTGAACTGGCTCATACAGCTCAATATTGATATCTTTCAAGATTTACCCCCCAAAAAAAGTACGTAGGAATCATAACGATCTGTTGAGCTTGTTGTTGTTTTTCGTTGTCTCTTCATTTTGTATGTGCCTGTTACACATTGGACACCTTTTGCTATTTAAAATCCTCATTAGATAACCACGCAAACATTTTTTTGTCATTTCGATTATAGAAAATACCAACTTGACGTCCGGTTCATCCACGCCGAACCCATCTTTAAGTCCCCGTTTCGGTCGGTCAGGAGTAGATCGAGTGGATCGCCAAGGCAACGGTCACACGAAAAAGAGTTCCAGCAAATGCAGCACGTTAGGAGGTCGCTCTCGTACTTCGGGGGGCTCCAAAAGAGGAGTCACATCCTCCTCCAGTATGTCTTCCGCATCATCGGATAACCTTCACAAAGATCGGGATCGGGACCGAGACTCGCTCCAGTTTGAGAGGAGGCACGACCATCGACTTGAAGGTACGTACCTAGAAGGATGATTTTTGGTTACTTAACATTGACACGTAGAATTTGTTAGCTTTTCGGCTTCATTTTTATCAAAATCTACCACAAAAATCCTAACAGGGTGTCTCAAAGGTACCATTCCAGCATCCTTTACAATTCTTGTATTCGTGCAATCTGCAGGGAGCCATTACACATTCAGGATCGCAAGTTGGGGTCATTTTCACTAATTGATAAATGGCATAGTATAAAAAGATATTGGATATTGGATTGAGTTGAGTGTTACATGGAGTGTGATGAGATGCAAAAGCAGGCTGGCCAAAAAAATCCTCGGAACAGGGGCATGGAGACTCAATCTGATCAATTCAGCGTCCAAAATGTAATGGAATACGATACCCCACTCGCCTAAATCGCCGATAATCTTGAACACGGGAAAAATGGGGAAAACAGTGGTTGTGGGGTGTCCCAGACCAATTCCAATCGATTCAGCGTCCACAATTTAGTGGAAAATGATACCCTACTCGCCCAGAAGGCCAAAAATCCATTTTTCGAAGTACATATTTTGATATGTTAATTATTCAAGGAATAACCAACCAAAAGAGTCGCCAGGGGTTCATGGAGTTCTATAAAGGTGTCACCTGAAAACTACGAGAGCAAGCGACCAAGTGCTGTGGTATTTGGGGTTGACTAAAATTGTGGCGTTCCATGTTCAAATATAAACCATAATATCCTGTCGGTAATGCGAACTCTGTTAGGGGAGATGGAAAGTCACAAACTTGTTGTAAGACGCTGGATGTGCTACAGTCAATGTTATCATTAAAAATACACCAAAGAATTTCTTGATTTTTGCAAATTTTATCTTATAGTATCCGAATGTTTCCGGCAGGTCCTTACGAGCTCGTAATCCCTTTGTCCTATCTAGAGTAAGCAAACAGCTTCACGTGGGTTTGTCATTTCCTGCAACTCACTTCGGTTACTTTTACCGGTTTTGTAAATATGCAGGGAGGTTTTTTTTGCTTCAGATCAGACTTTGCACGTACCTACCGCTACATAAAATGAATTAATTTTTCTTTCTTTTTTGAATGTATTAATTACGTTAATGAATGATTTTGGTTTTACTACGGTTCCGACTTATAGTTGTAAAACACAAATCACGAATGTACATCTTACATGAATACCCGTTACTTTTGAAGGTCTAAAATTGAATGAACTAATACGTTAACTTTGAAACACCCTTCATGCCAATCCGAGAGTTCTGGGGTAGATTCTATCTACACCGGACTTGACACGAGCAACGGAGTCGGACCCTTCGTGTTTACTTTACCGTTTGTTACTATGAGTAGTATTTGCCGTTGAAACACTGGAGCAGAAAAGTTACCTGAGGCCCTCCCCGGCCACAATAAATAATTGATGAGGCAGGAAGGAACTCGTTCAGAGTAACAAACACGACCTTCCAAAAAGAGGAACCGCGTTCAGGGTGTAGGTCACCACTTGTACTGGGAAAAAGTCGGGAAGGGTGGGGGAAAAGTACGAGCAGACTGTTTTCGCTCTGAGAAGAGAGCCCTTGTATAAAACCGACATCAAAGTGATGTATGAAAAGTTAAAGGTGAACCCCAAGGTACACATACATGCCATTTACTTAGCTATTGACGTCCCCCTTTTCTTTTCTTTTTATTTCCAACTCTTGCAGGAAGGTGATTTTCCAAAGGTGGGTGAAGTCCCTATTGTCCCATATTTTTAGGTCCTGTCTGTTCGAGCCGGCGTTGTAAATTTTAATAAACCGTCATCCTTACCTAACGACTTCAGTGTTCTCGGATCAATGCACATCGGTTTGATGACGAACAAGACCTCCCCCCTCCCACCCTTCCGTTTCCTTTCCATATTTTTCTGATCGTCAGCACTGTAGGCAATACACTCCCAAACAAATCAAGTCAGTTACTATATATTTTTTCCATCATTTGCGCGATGTTCTGTATAATAGGAACCTACCAATTTGTGTTCTCCCTGTAACGTTAATAGACTGTACTTTTACTCCAAGATGAAAAAACTCTCAGTTATGATAAACCCAAGACTGAAGATTACGTTCAAAAGAACCGGTACAATTTCCAAGGCTTTTGTAACTTGAAAAAGTGTTGATGTTAACTGTATACTGCTATTAGCGGAGAATGACCGCCTAGTAGCCCAGCTTCTAACTTGTTTCGTACTTTTCCCTTATTTTCACCTTTATCCATTCAAAAAGCATTAAAGTTTCACTGCGGTACTTTACTCCGTGGATTATTACAACATCCCGCATCTTTCTAAACGGTCTACGTTATGAACGGTGTGCAACCTGCACAGTTTATTAAGTGAATTTTACGTTCGGTATAAATTCGCTCAGTATTTGCTGAACATTACCTACTTTCCCTTGATACTTCATCACTCTATTGCCGCAACCTTGTACTACGAACTCGGATAAAAGAAATAAAATTATGGCTCTTTCGAATTAGATATTCGCGGTCAAGGATGATATAGGTACTATTTTACACTAAGGATATTATTCATGAACCAACGTCGCATTCGCATTGTGTCGATCGTGGACGACATACAACAATAGTACAGCTGGAGATGTGCATGATAATGCCTCCGTATCGTGTTTGATACAACATCACCGTCTCAATCGGCAGGATGACTAATCAGCCTAACGCGAACTGTACTTATTGCAAATCTGCGGCCATTTTACTACCTACCCTGGACTCGTAAAGGTATTATTGGAGTTGTTATTGGATCATTGACGTTTTGTACTCTGGCTATGAGTAATTTCGGAATAACATTTCGGAATAACGCCGAATTAGTGCGAGAAAACCTCCCCTACCAGCATCCCCGTTCGATCAAAAATTGACTCTCAATCCTACAAATTTTCTGCCTATTTTTTCAAGGCATTTCATGCATATTTAAAAAATATATATATTCAAGGTCAATAGAGAAAAAATTGGATTACCAATACTTACCTGCTTTAAATCTATAGCGTAAAAGAAAACTAAAGTCTGCTCATAGTCAGCAGTTTCACGAAATTGATCTCGGTATAATACATCATGAGTATGGACATTTTGATGCGGCTTTTTATCAAGTTCGAATGCTGAAAAATGACGTTTTTCCATCGAACGTGCTGAGAATAGGGAATACCATCTTCCTCATTCCACCATCACGAGCAAATCTTCCACGAGTTGGAAGAACTTCACTAAAAAAAGGCCTGAAACCTTAGCAAAGACTCAGGCTCTCTCTGACCTCACTTCCGTTCCATCCTCGTGTAATTGCATTTCCTCAATCCCTTCACCAAGTCTCCCCGTCCACCCCATGGTACCTTTTGTTGGGTTTTTCTTCATCCCCCTACCACTTTTTCCTTCAAGTAAATTAAAACTTGGGAAGATGCCCCTTTTACCGATGGAACGTCCTGGAAGGAGCGGACGAAAAGAAAGTTTTTTTTTACTCCGTGAGCGAAATAATCATTTCGCGCTTTTGATGTTCTCAAAACCAAATCACTCGGATTCGTCCAGAGAATGAGTGTGATCGAATTAAAAGTTGAAAAGAGAAGTCGGGGAGAATACGTGGTTGAAATTTGATTTCCTGTAAGCTTTTCGGATTAGGATGAGAAATCAAGATCAGAAGAATTTAGAAAAGGCGAAAGCCCAATACGTTCTTGGTACGACTTCTCGACTTCTTTTCACTGTTCGTTAGGATTAACCTAATAAATATACTGAATATTTCTTGTGTTAAGCATGTTATTTCACTGTAGGTCGTCTGGGATCAATCTCTGAGTAGTTTGATATCGTCTGAATTGAAAAAAGTACTGAAAAGTTGTCACTTTGAGTCTACACAAGATCACATTCCTTCTATCATTATGTAGGGGTTGATTGAGATCGTGGTATATTGATTATAAGGTCTGATTACATGTTTTCTGATTAATGGAATTTTTGATTATCGTCGTAGCTGGGATGTGTCGAACTTGAACAGATCTTGGATAATGTATTCGCCTTTAATAGAAGATAATTATTTCAACGGAGACTAACTTGTGTAGGTAGGAGAGGAAGCCATCATTGTTTTACAACTCATTGCGTCTAATCTCTGATCCTAAGCTCCGTTAAATTAACGTTTATTAGTGTTGAATCGCAATAAAGACGAAATACTCCCCTTACCCTCCCTTTCGTATCCAATTGAATGAAGTCACATTTCACCTTGATTGGAAATTCCTTCAAAGGGGCCACCTAAGGGGGGATAGGCTGGATGTCTCCCTAATGAAGCGCATTCTCAGTAGGAATCGAGCAAAGGGAAAGCCACTCGAATTTCCCTGAAGGCGCCGTTGAGAACCAGCTACTAGCAAAGGGTTAAGGGCTTACAGAGACCGGAGTCCAACCTTCATTTACAGTAGTAACAGCTTGTGTGGGTGGGAGGTGGAGTGACTGAGCACTATGGAGATTTCAAACTACGCTCTAATTCACTTAGGTATCGCCCCACACGCACTTTCGAACAAAACCCCTGTCCTTCCCTTCCTAATCATGCTTCCTCTTGAAGCTAATTTCTGTCCCACTTGTTCCTCACTGAAGGTGGTTCCTTCTATTTCCCCGGACCAGTTGGGACAATGGCCGTCCAATTTCAACTGAATTATCAACCGGACTGGAAACAGTGGTTTTCATCATTTACCCCTCTTCACTCCTTCCTTTCTCACCTCATTCCCGTATCTGTCCCTTTTTCCAGGGAATTTCACTTTCCTACCTTGCGCTTGAAAACCATTTTCGGTCATTAGTCTAATTGTATATTAACGAAATCACGAACCTCGCAAATTTGTCTCTAACTTTTCCATTTCTCACAAACCATTTTGGTACCTACCTGTGTATATGCTGTTATCTTGCACTTGACCGAGCTGTTCGGAGGACAGAAAAAGAATGATAGGATAACAGAATGGTATCACAAAGAATAGGCACTGACACAAATATGTTCACTTGAATGATATTCATCGAGCCGTGCTGTGAAGGACAGATATGTGTTCTTTCAACATAAACTCAAAATAACCATGACCTGCGATAAAATCCCACTAGACCACACACGTCCCTCAAAAAGTGTCACGTCGCTCAAGTTATAGGAACGTCTAATTTTCTACGAAATACTAACCTCAAAATTGAAACCTTGTTTAACCTTATTTTTACAACGTTACCTTTCCGATTTTTTATTTCAATGTACCTAAATCATTACTCATGATGTTTCATTGAAAAGATCCAATTATAATGAAAGGCAATAGGATATTTTGATAATTTAATGGAAAGGCTTGATCTCATCTTAACGATGTGGCATTTATTTTCCATCTCGTTATTTTAATGCAATCATCAGGCCGACTCTATTGTTTCTCAAATTTACGGGATGCTAAGGACAATCCTTCGATCGAAGAGAAACTGAATATTAAAATGCAATGTGATTCAGATTCAAGTTACGACCGTCCAATTCAGTCGCATCGTTAGAGAGGCATAATTATTGCAATGAAAATAAGTTTGAGAGACGCAGCAGCATCCTTATCTCTTTCATACTTTGGATATATACCGGAATTCACTAAAACAGGTTACTTTGACAAACCCTAATGTATTCTTATTGTAAAGTAATGTAAAGCTCTTGAGTTAATTTGATTTTGAAGAGGACTCTCGTTTGTTACCAAAAGTGTTTTCAAGGGTATACGTGTATTCATCATAGGGTACAACGCCGAGCATACAATGAATAATGAAAATGAAGGTTAATTAGATTACGTAGAATGGTTCTTCAATAGGAATTTTATACGGCCACTGAAAGTAAAATTAGATTTCTACACAACAGAAATTTTGTTTTTGTAAAAGATAATAAACGTTGGAAAGAACTTCATGGGTAAGGCTTTGGTGGATCATATTGATGGTGACAGATTTCGTGATTCCCTCTATGAACAGATATTGGTTTCAGGCTCAGTTAGGACAGTGGTGAGGCGGACGTACGAATCTGAGGACGTACAGGTTGTTAGCAACTACTATTAAATTATTTCACTCAATTTTAATACATAATGGTTTCTTTTGCTCGTTGCAGAAGTGTGTTTCATCAAAAATGTCCATCTGATTTACCATTTTTCGCTTGTGGTTTTTCCCTTTTCTATTCAGCCTTGAAACCGAAACCTTCAACGCGTCACTGCCACGAAATCTTGGTAATTGTAAATGTTGGGTTTCTGAAGAGTCACGGAATATAATTTTTCAAACATTTTATTTTATTCAATAGCTTGTTTAGTCAATAACGACTCTGTAAAGTCGTCCAAGTCAATTTGAATTTATTTGAACAGTAAGTACGCTATGTTTGAGACTTGAACATGGTCTAGGTTAGACATAGTATAGCCGTTTAAACGGTCGTCAATTCACTTTCCCTCTTTATGAAAGGTTATGGAGAAATGAAAAAAGAAAAAGTGATAACTTAATTTTTTTGTATTTTTTATTCGAGACTTTTTACATAGGTACACATAACATCTGAATACGTGCAAAATACGACAGTTCCCTATAAGAAGATCCTACAAACATTACAGTTATAATAATAATACATTGTATGTAGAAATGAAATAAGTGTCAGTGGCGGAAGTGAACATGGAAAGAAAATATATGATGGAGTGGTAAATGTGATAAAATGAATTGATTGAAAATATTTTAGTTAATATATATTTTTTCCTTTCTTTTTAGAGCCTGAAATCAATTCGCCACCCGAACCCGCACCCCCCGAAGTGCCCCCCAGAGGGCCTTCCCTCCAACACCCTTTACAACAGTCAACTGTCACGCTGGAGCAGCACGACTCCAACACCTACGTCTACCCTAATCAAGGTAGGTTTTATTTTAAATTCATTCTTTACTGTATGTCATTACTGTGACTCTAAATATTATCCTGATAAATTTGTGGAAAATGTCTGATAAACGCTGCAAATTCGTTCACAGGGGTTGGTTATAAGGAGCTTGGAGGCTCATCCCAATCGATTCAGCGTCCAAAAATTAGTGGAGAATGAAACCACACAAGCCTAGGTACCATGAATCTCAAAAACACACATTCGAAATATTATGTAATACGCATGTACCTTTTTTGACCCTAAACCTCTTCCGGTGGGCGCCAAAGTTCCGGGACCCATCTCATTGGGTTCAGCGTCCAAAATTTAGTCGAAAATGATACCCCAAACGCTTAAATCACCAAAAATCTCAAAAAATCCATTTTTTGAAAAAACACATTTTGACCCCATCCGCGCCCAGCTCATTGTGTTACAGTTGAAAGAAAAAATAAATGATTAAATAAAGCGTTGGCTGATGAGGATGTTCCAATCTAAGGCAATTATTGTTGATTTTATCGAATGTTAAAAAGCTGAGAAAAACCATTACATTATACACTATTTCTTCATTCATGTCACTTCCATGCTTGGTGGTCAAATACCCGACCGAATTCAGAAGCGTGACCGAACAATAGCAACGCTGCACACCGTCTTGGCCCATTTACTATTACAGATTGATCACGATTCATGCCTACGCACGCGCCCCACGAGAACATTTATATCGAAGAAGTCATTGAGGAGTCAAACCATGTTCTGAGTCTGACCCTACGGCTACGGCATCAGGCCCATTTCCACCTCCGCCATCCGGCAACCGCCCTCCCTTGATTCGCTATAAATATTTAAGATCCAGAGCCAGGCTGAAGGCGGAGGTGGACGTCCTGCGTCAAATCCCAGTAAATCTGTTTCATTCCCGGTGAATTAAACATCACTAAAGGTTAGAAAGAGAGCGAGGGTTGTGGATGAAAGGGTGGCAAAGGGAAGTCGTCTTCCGTGAAGACTTTTTTTTATGGCTAAAACCATGGCACATCAAGTGGCATTTGATGACGGTCCCCAGAGTGCGCGTCACCCCACAAAACAGCCGCTTAATTTCACGAACACAATCGATGCCTCCGAAGACCGTCATTGCAGATGATTCTCTTCAATATTAATGCAATAACACTACTGCTGACTACAACATTCTATCAATCCAACCTGAATTTGGCCGAAGCAGATCCAATGCGGCTACTAACGAGTATCATTCATTCTCAAACTTATGCCCCATTCATTTGTGCACACATGAATAGTTTATTTATTCAGTTACTTGTTTAGTTGTTAGCTTAATTGTTCCAATTTGCATGTTTAATTCGTTCGGAGAGTCATTGAGAGGTGTTTTGAGTACCATCGACACCATTGCTCATCGAATATAGTTCTCTTCTATCGGGGGTCGCAGGAGTTCGTGACTGTTAGACTTGAATGTATGTCTATTAGGCTTGGGACTGTGGGATCGAATGAATTCTTAGTACGCGAGCCAAACGTCGCCAAATTGCTGCATTTATTGAGAGTTTAGCTCAGCAGGTCAACGTATTCCTCCATGTCATTGTTAGTTTCGGTTGTGAAACATCATCCTAGCGTTGGTGATATGAAATCCAACCCCGAATGCGTACAAACGCAAAACCCGGTGCATATATGAAGGGGGAAGACAAGGAGGGAAAGAGCTGTGACAGTAACTAGGTATAACTACACCCACAGCAGAGACTAAGGGAATAATGTATCAGGGGAAGCACCGGAGCACAGCACACAGAAGATTCCCCAGGGAGATGTGGTCAGGTCGATCCCGTCTGTTTACCATGGAGGCCCAGGAGTTCAAAAACCTCTTTCTCTTTGATCCGAAAATTCACCCTCAGTCTAGCTAGAGATCCCACATCCCGCTTTCGAGGTTTCGTCCCTCTTTTGAGCCTTCATCCGGAGCGCCAATTGCCACAAAAGGCGTTCCTTAAAAGTGTAATGGAAGTTGCATGAAAAATTGATTTCACTTTTACAACCCACCAATTCTGCAATGTTGGAGGCGCTCCTCAGTTCGAAATTTCATTGGTTGAAAGAAGATTTCAGGAAATTTTTAATGGCGACATTTTCTAAAGACTACATGTCCCTTATACTCTGCTACGATCTATGAACTGAATGTCGATTATTTGTATCAACTTCAACGTGAATAAAAAAGTGTTGAATTGTTTACCTATGTGTCCACAATGCAGTGGGGACATCACATGCCAAGTTCCCAAAAAGTCTCGAAAATTGAGTATAAAAAACACATTTTGACCCTCCTCAGATAACCCCGATGGGGTCGTTTCTAGAATGAACTACTTAGGTAGATCCAAAGAATATATTTTACTAGGTACCAAAACGGTGCAAACGGCAAACGGACATTTCGGTTTTTTTTCCTTTAAATAATGTGGATTTTGAATCGCTATCTGTCAAATGTTTGAGTAAATTGGAGAGATTTATTACTGGAAAAACATAATAGGTTGGTTATTTATGGAATTATAAACGAAAATGGGTGTTGAAAAGATGATGTTGTAGCGCGATTGGCCCAAAATCGGGTAGGATATAGGTAAAAATTTTCGAAACTTGATTTTCGGGAACTGTGGATGTGAGGCATCATCTTCCATTTAATTTTGGAGGTTTTTGGTACCTAGGCGTGTAGGGTATCATTTTCCACTGGAAATTCACCCTCAGTCTAGCTAGAGATCCCACATCCCGCTTTCGAGGTTTCGTCCCTCTTTTGAGCCTTCATCCGGAGCGCCAATTGCCACAAAAGGCGTTCCTTAAAAGTGTAATGGAAGTTGCATGAAAAATTGATTTCACTTTTACAACCCACCAATTCTGCAATGTTGGAGGCGCTCCTCAGTTCGAAATTTCATTGGTTGAAAGAAGATTTCAGGAAATTTTTAATGGCGACATTTTCTAAAGACTACATGTCCCTTATACTCTGCTACGATCTATGAACTGAATGTCGATTATTTGTATCAACTTCAACGTGAATAAAAAAGTGTTGAATTGTTTACCTATGTGTCCACAATGCAGTGGGGACATCACATGCCAAGTTCCCAAAAAGTCTCGAAAATTGAGTATAAAAAACACATTTTGACCCTCCTCAGATAACCCCGATGGGGTCGTTTCTAGAATGAACTACTTAGGTAGATCCAAAGAATATATTTTACTAGGTACCAAAACGGTGCAAACGGCAAACGGACATTTCGGTTTTTTTTTCCTTTAAATAATGTGGATTTTGAATCGCTATCTGTCAAATGTTTGAGTAAATTGGAGAGATTTATTACTGGAAAAACATAATAGGTTGGTTATTTATGGAATTATAAACGAAAATGGGTGTTGAAAAGATGATGTTGTAGCGTGATTGGCCCAAAATCGGTAAGGATATAGGTAAAAATTTTCGAAACTTGATTTTCGGGAACTGTGGATGTGAGGCATCATCTTCCACTTAATTTCGGAGGTTTTTGGTACCTAGGCGTGTAGGGTATCATTTTCCACTGGATATCAGACGCTGGATCGATTGGGATGTGTCTGGGACGTTCACTTTTCCCTTCACTCTTGTTCTATGAAATTCTGGATGAATTTGCTCCCTTTATAAGTGTGTACCTTCCTTATTCACTGTATCAGAGTTTCAAATTTAATAAGAGAAAAGCCTCAGCAGATATTGCTACAGTCCGACCTACCAACCCCTCGTCAGCTGCTCACGTCTATCGTAATGAAGGTGGGCGCCCCCAAGTACACTCCCTCCGGACACACTGGTAGATCAAACGAACAGTGAAGTGGAAAATTGTATTGTGCATTATTAACCCGTTACTTTCCACGAATATTGGTTCCACCACTAAAAGGAGGAACTCTGTCGTGAAAACCCCCTCAACTTTTGGAAATGTTGACTTTGATTTTTCGTGTACCCCCTACAAGGCCGAAAGTGACTTTTCACGCGGGGTTTTGAATATTTTATTTTCAGACCTCTCCCTACATCTTCCTACCGGAAGAGAATTTCCTTGGGTTCGGGATTGTTGACCAAGAGCCCCCAGCCTTCACCTGACGTACCACTGTAATGACTATAAGTTTTCATCGCTCTCTCGCTTCCCCATGACTTAGCCATCTCTCTTTCTCGTGTCTTTTTCGGGGGGAATGCTGAGCTATATTATTCAGCAAATCTTCCGACGAAGTTTCTCCTTCTTCCGAGCCCTCAAAGTTGCCAGCGCCATGGGGTTTCCTCGCTTCAGTTTTTCGATCTTTCCCACCTTCTCCACAACCGGAGTAAATCATTCAAAACCCCAACCCTCTCGGTAACTTCCTCCAAGTCAGGAAAACGGGGCGACACCCGAAAGTTTATCATTATCAATCAAATTATTTAAGAACGTGTCTTTTCTACCTTACCACAGCGCTAATTTTGAATTTTCGCCCCTTTCCTTCTCTCGGAGTGAAATGCCAAGTTCGTTTAATTGACGTTTATGGTCTTGTTTGCTCACCTAAGGATTAACCACACCAGTGTGACTTTATACCGTGAATAAAACACCTATACTCAGAGTTGACACATTTGAACCATTCAGACTTTCTGTTCTGTCACAGCGTTATTATTATTATTTATTATCGTATGTGATGCTTGCCTTTTATTAGCATCGGTATTCATCCCTTGACATAATTTGATATAGAAGCAGAACACCACATGTTCCTTTTGTAACACTAATGGATGTAGGTATTTATGATTATTTAGCGGTGCGCTATCTTGAGGCGAACATTACTTGATACAGCATGAAAGCTGTTTTGGTAAAATTCATTTATTTTCGTTGCACAATGTACGGTTGACGTTGAAGGAAATTTGAAATTTGTTAAATGACAAATTAAAAAATCATTAATTGAAATTAAATGGCCGGCATGGGCGCCAGCCCATGTTCAGGTGTGAGGAAATTGCCCATCGTTCGGAAATTAAAGAGAATTTCGAATAATTTCCAGGTACTTAACTCCCTGTGTTGCTATTATCTAGATAAAATTTTATGAAGTTGAACATCTGGAACAACTGGGCAGCTCTGATGAGCTCTGCTGTCTGATTTTGATATCGGGCGTAAAAAAATTATGTCTGAGGAGTCTATGACTGATTTATTGTCGCGTTAGCGGTCATAATTTTCCCTTAGGCAAGGATTACTATGCGCCGAAATGGCGCCAAAAATGCCACGTGGTGTAAACGCTCACAATCGGTACTTTCCTACATTTGTAGTAGGGAGACGGTGGCTTAGAATGTTTCGAAATGAGCGAAAACTCTTGTCCACCCTGTAATTACCACTCGCCCTCTGTCTCTTCCACGAGTCCTATCATCGGTCCAGCCATTGGCGTCGGGACCCTTCCTCACTTGGCTCTTTGTAGTGCATTCATCGAGGGGGGGAAGGGGATCTGGTGACTCCGGCCATCGTCTTTGTCGAGGGTATATGATCGACCTTTGTAGATTCAATTTCAGCTAGTAATCAGCTTTCCACTGAAGGTACGGTAGAACTACGTATTCACTTTTTGTAGAGCTTTATCGTGTTTCGTTTGAATGCATCAGTTGAAACGGCATTTTTACGAAGACCGGCTTCTGATATACGTCAAAGAGTCATATTTCGTCTGTGTGCATACAGAATATTTCAGAGTGAAACATCACTGCAATAATTGTAACATTATTCTCGTCTTCATTCAACAAAATCCTGGGTTGACAAAAAAGGTACGCGGTAGTCATACGCCCCAAAATAAATCATGCCCTGATGACATAAATTTTAATCCGTCTTTTATGTTCTTGAGTGTGAGCTTCAAAATAAAAGATGATCTTGCTATGCCTTCGAATTTCTCCAAAATTGAAATTTTACTGAGATTCCATTTGGTGGAGTGCCTAAACACCACCAACGGAGGCAGAGCATGTGGTAAAACAATTATTTAGTAAAATAAAAAACGGGGTTTTGACTTTCTTGGGCATACGAGTGTTTTTCCTCGTCACTCCAGAGTCCTCGAGATATAAGTGTTCACATCTGGGCGAGATATTTACTACTAGAACAATTAATCAATAAGATATGCTTTTTTGCAGTAGGATTGTTATTTTTATTTATTTTTTGTAGAGGATGGTTGTGTCATTGTCGTTTGCTGTCCAAGGTGGAATGGAAATTCATGTAAGCTGTTGTATTTCTGCCGTTTCACTGACGAGGAATCTAATTACTATCTCCTCAATCGACCTCTCCTGCAAGTTGCCCGAAGCTCCAACCGAACTTGGATGAGCCTTTAACAACCTTGCTAATGAATCAAGGTTCCAATATCCATTTCAGAGGTAGCGGGACGGGGCTTGGTGTCATCAGGGTTGCAGATTGATGTCTGTCACACGCAAACTGCTTATCGGGTTCCCCTCCGTGTCCCATCAAACCTGCCTGATACTGGGGGAGTTGGCCCTACACTGTCGCCTAATGAGCCAGGGGTTTTCCAGATCCGGTCGACTTGGTAATTGACGCAAAATGTCACGAAATGGCGCCGCGAGCACGTTAATTCAGCAGGTTAGGTAGCAAAAGTCTTGGGGCACACCCCAGGGGCACTTTTGTTTAAAGAAGGAACATTGCTCACTGATAAATTCCATATTGGTTTATTGAGGTAGATCTTGATCACGCGGGGAAAAGTGTCGCCGAGGTCTTTGGAATAATTTGAAACCCATCGGGGAAAAAGATTAACTTTCATACTCCAGAACCCTTACCGTTTGATCTGGAGTCCAACATTTATTCTGTCCTCCACATCTCTGGGTCCCATAATATCCTGGAAATCTGTTTTAATTAGGTTAGTAGTAATATATAGTTATATTAAAACTGATCTCAATCGAATCAGCGTATGTAATTAAAAGAAAAACGATTCTCTGCACTTCAAAGCCCCAACAATATTTAAAAAAAAAAAAAACTCAAAATATACATTATGTCTATTCATACTTTTGGATTATGTTTGGAATTTTTTGTGAAGTAGAGCTTGTAAGGTATCATTTTTCACTATATTTAGGACACTGAATCGGTTGGAATGAGTCCTGTGCACTCAGTTTTTTGCTGCTTTTTTTAAATATAGGCATCTCAATGTACAAAATTTAATATTTTTGGGGAAATCGGAGAGACTCAGGCTACATGGGTTAATATTACTAGTTTAATTAACCCAGACGAATTACTACTGCCTCCAATACCAACATATTTCCGTATTTTTCTTTAAAAATCTATATTGTATACATAAATCACATTGAAGACTACACAAACAAGTTTTTCCCCCGATTAACTAAGAGTTGCGAGAATGTGGGTCCAGTTCCTACTAGACTGACGATGGAAGGATGCGTAACGGAAGGAAATTTTCGTTGCTTCTGACCAGTGGTTGAGGAAGGGGTAAAAGCATGCGAGTCCGGTAATTAAGGGGCTTCAGAGTTTCGGACCTCGGAGACTTGGCGAGGGTCGGAGGGATAGCGCTAAATGAGTTATAGCGGCTTTTATGTGGAAAAAGGCCAACCCAAGGGTAGGAGATGCAGCTGGACTGGGCTTTTAATTTTTCTCTACCCTCCTCCTCCACACTACGTTTACGGCAGTGTATTAATGTTGTAATAATTGTATTATTGCGAGTGAGTGCTCATCGAAAATCCTAGAGAAAGTCGATACGCACAGTAAGTAATACAATTTTTTAAGTTGGCACTTACTCGGAGGCTTTGTAGTTTACTTGATGGCGTCAAGCTGAGGAGTGCACTCCAGTGGTTACTATGGTAAAGCCCTGAGGGTGAGACAATTGCATTTTGAGGAACCCAATTTTGGAATACACCCTCCTTGCGAAGTGCCTACCAATATGCTGAGCTAATTTGTAACGCGTAGGGTTCTGGGGGATGATTGAAAAGACTATTTATCACTTCATTTCTCGGCGAGAAGGCATGGTTCGCTAACAAGCGACCCCCCTGAAGGGTTAAGGACTATTTGATCTTCAGTACTAAACCGTTTTAAAAGGGTCCTACCTTACCACGCTTCAATTACCACTGATAACTTTTCGCTTTCGAATTCTCTCTCTCATGTTCCCGACAGTCCCACGTGATAAGCTGATTATCAAAAACCCCTTCTCTCTCCCTCCTGTGAGAGTGTATGTCCCCTCATTTCTCTTGTTAGCTCTGTTATTCTCAATCCTTGAATTTCAGGAGACGTCACCGCTTTTATATATCGTCGACTCTGATAAAGAGCACCGACAATCAAAAGCAAAAAGGGAATTCTGAAGCGTCTAATATTCAATTAGCCTTTCAGAGGACCTCATTCAACGGTGTAAAGGTGGGAGGGGTCGAAAATGTAATAACGAAGTCCTTAAAATCTCGCCGGATTCCTCCACGGAAGCAAGTGACTTCCTAATTAATGACAATTAGTCTACGTGAGGACGGTATGTGAATAAAGAAATTACTCCAGATTGACTTGTGTTTGGGGTGGAGTAGAGTTCGTGTCATTTGAAAGTTGTAATTTATCATGTCTTACAGGATGCGACGGATTCACTTGATTTTGCAGGTATTAGGTCAAAAGCCTGAAAATGCCAAGAAAGTCGGAATTATACAGCTCAAAGAAGCTGTTTCAGCGCATTTTTAAAGATGCTATGGAAATATCCACGAAATTCATCGACCTGCAAACGGTTCTCGTAGTTTGATTCCTCCGAGAATTGAACGACACAACTCAAACAGTTCTTGGGAGTCACCTCTGTTTCTCTTTCTACCTCAATTTGTCCCCTTCATTCTGGGAAGAACCTCCACTCATCGAATTATTGGGCACTGCTTTTATTCAATTTTTTTCCCCGAGCCTCGCTTTTGGTCTTTTCGTTCTCTCCGATGAACTTTT
The DNA here is from genome assembly GCA_019603395.1 of Cyrtorhinus lividipennis. Taxonomy (NCBI): domain Eukaryota; kingdom Metazoa; phylum Arthropoda; class Insecta; order Hemiptera; family Miridae; genus Cyrtorhinus; species Cyrtorhinus lividipennis. Next base: position 26,473,185 of record CM034000.1, on the reverse strand, counting down.
CCGTTCCTTTTCACCCTTTGAATCCTGGAAGGTTTTCGCTGTGGTCCCTCACCAATTTCAGGTCCTATTGATCGGATCGGAAGTGCTTTGGAGGGACATTTCGCAACGGAAACGGGGTCAACTGCCGTGGATTCGACGCAATACAATAAATCTTATTATTTAGGTTTTACCAACAATGTATCATCACATAATTTTATTTTTATTATAATATTATTATCATATCGTGCAAAATGAATGAGGATAAACGATAAAAACGTTCTTATATTTAAGTTTAATTACGTGGGCAAGGTTATTTCTAATATCCTCCTATATCATCGGATAGGCTTATCGAATGAACTCAGCGCGGAGCCTTGTGCAGTAACAAGTTAACCTTAGAAAATCCGAAGTTGATGTTGTCGGAAGCAGGGTTGGTTGAGAATATGGAATCATTTATATCACAGTCATTCAGGGTCACATTTTTCCTCAAAACATCTATCCTTTGACAGACGGCTATGTTGCCATGCCGTATAGTTAACCGTCATTGCACTTAACTGGAGATGCATAATATTCGCGATGTATTTTTGCCTATTTGTATATTAGGCATTACATAGTTATGAATATTCCCAGTCTTTTTTCCTCTCGACCAATTTCTAATGTTTTTCACTCTCTCTCTCTCTCTCTCTCTCTCTCTCTCTCTCTCTCTCTCTCAATTATCTTAGAAGTGAATTTAGAGAGCGGCTTTAAAATGAGGATCGGGATATTGGCAAAGTGCCAACCTTCAACAAATCTGCATCGCCGAGCCCTTCCACTTCTGCAACTCTTGACAATAGTGTCGGCGACAGAGTACTCGAGGCGAAGTCTTTTTCTCATCAATGCAATATTCCCTATCGTGGTGAGTATGGTCTCGACAGCAACCCATGACGTGGCCGTTGTTTCTGCAGCGATAAGGAGAAATCAAACCCTACTCGTCGATTTTTCATTTTTTCCCACCCTTCTTCCAACCCTTTTAACAACCCTAGCGCTTCTTCCGCTTTCTTTATCCATCCAACGTAAGGGGAGGGGATTTACTGCAAATAGCCCCCTGAGACGCTCGTGGACCTTTCCCGATATCAGGAGTAAAAAAAGCCTAGACGCTCGTTCCATTGTATCATGCAATACCGCCGCCACCTTTTTCTCTCCTTAACTTGAACCTATCTTGAATCAATTTTTATCCACTTTCATAATGATTGCCTTGTGATGCCCAACGACCTCCTTGCAGGGGAGATTCGATTGACTTTATGAGTCTGTTGGTGCCTTTAAGCACCACATCTTTCCACCCCGTTAACTTTACCGATGCCAAAGCAGGTTGTTGATAGTAAAATAGTGAGGCATTAGCCAACACGACTTTATTCATAATGTAGACTTACTATCCTATCAACTATATAGTTGGATCACCCCTAGGAAATGAAGGTGCTAAAAAATAGTTCTTGATTTTCAATAAGTTTCGGTTGTTCGACAACAACCTTTCGGCGGGCACGACCGCTAATCCAAATGATTATTTTGAATGAAAACACAATTGGAATAGGTACATATTCCCAATTTTCTTTGGTAACGGTTGGGGGGTAATGCTTTAATCATGAATGATTATAACCGTAGAACATTTGGCTAATAAAAAAGCGTCATGATATAGTTACACAGTTACGTTTTAAATAGAAACTCGCAATAAGCATAAAACTCATAGGAATGTAAGAACATAATTTCAAGCTGACTTCCAGAACATTGCTAGATGGAAATAAAAACAAGCACTTGGCTGGAAAGAAAAATCACACGGATTGGTTATTCCACGGACCAGGAGCATGGACTCATTCCAATCGATTCAGCGTCCAAAAATTAGTGAAAGATACCCAAAACGCCTATCGTCACGTATTTCGAACATGGGAAAAATGGGGAAAACAGTGGGTGCGGCGTGTCCTGGACCCATTCCAATTGATTCAGGATCCAAAATTTAGCAAAAAAGGTACCTCACACGCCGAGGTCGGCGAGGTAGTCAGATATTCATTACAAAACACTTGTTTAGTGTCCGCTGCATCCTCCTAACAATAATTGTTCTAGCTAAGGATGAGGACTTTTATTATCATACCTCTCTCTTTTGTATGTATGCACGGCAATTTCGGTTATCGTTGATTACTTCCCGAATAATCAATTTATTTAGGTAATCATGCCCAAGGTCATGGAGGGTCGACCACCACCGATTGGCCCCGAAATTTGACAGTATTCGTTTCATAATGTACGGATCAAAACACGGGGTTGGTTATTCCTTAGATCAGGAGAATAAATAAAATTTGTGTCTCCCGGACTGATTCTAATCGATTCAGCGTTGAACAATTAGTTGAAAACGGTTCCCCTCACACCTAGATCGCCAAAAATCTCGAAAACCCACTTAGGCAATAAGTAGACAGATACCCATTTTTACCCATTACCTCTTCCAGTGGGTGTCAATCGTTCCGGAACCCGTCTCATTGGATACAGCATCCACAATTTAGTCAAAAATAATACCCTACATGCCTAGACCGCCGAAAATATCGAAAATCCGTTTTTCAAAACACCCAGTTTGACCTCCCCTCCCCCCCCCCCTACCTTCCAAATTTGGTCCGAAAACATAAAAAAAGCACAAAAAATCAAAACGAGACTATCAACAAAAAAATTTTCCGCTGCCTTCACATTCCAGGGTTTCCCAAATCTCTCCATCGATCTGGGTGTATTTTTACCGCGAATTTTTATCGGGTTTAATTCTTTTTTTTTTTCTTTGGATTTCATTTGATAATGAGGAATTGCGGAAAAGGATGATTCATCTTTGGTAGAGTGTGTTTTCAATGGTCTGGTCTGATTTAGGTTCCGAAATCGTGATGTTACCCTTCTTACCGCAATAAAGGCACACGATCGGTGAATACCAAGTTTTGCCTTGGCTGGTACTCATACTTCATTTATATAATATTGGGAGAAATGGGATTTTTTCTGCCATTTTGCTGGTTGTCCTGTTGAAAGGTCTCCTTAATAATTACGCTTCAACTCAGGGAAAACGAGGAGACTGAAAACAATTCAAGTTGTGTAATCGTTCCTTTGAGATCTTATGTTACAAACGGTTGAGTTTTCACATAATACAACGTAATACTTTCCTGCTCAAAATGCCGTGTCTTCAATGCCACTCGCTTCAAAAAGTTTTAATCTCACTCAGACGGGATTATTTAAAAGTTGACTCACAAAACGTTTCCAAAAAGACGAAAAAACGAGCGAGTAAAGTCAAAAAAAGAACATGGAAAGAGAAGCGCCCGAAGGAGGAGGTACAGAAGACAACTCCAAAACTTTGCTCTTTCTTGAATACTTTTTCTCGTTCTTATTTTGTAAAGGCAATCTCATACCGCGTCATCGAGTTACTTGTTATGCATGTATTGTGAACAAGTTAAACATATCCCATTCCGAAAAACTTCTTCAATATAATGCTTTTTTTCGGGAAAGGTAAAAAGTACCGAGTGGAAAAGGCAAATACGCCGAGAAACACTCGCCAAGAAAGCTAAAAGGGGAAAGAAAATACGAAAGTGAACTGGGAAACGGGAGGTAATACGTCGTGGAGTTGGGGTGGCGCAAGTTTTTTCGTTACTGTCTAATGTTTGTTTGCTCCAAACTGCACGCGTGCCAATTGCTTCCGTCTCTAGTCTTTCGACTGAGAAATATCCTCACAATCTTGACTTGGGAAGTAGTTTCCTTTGTAAGGGGAAACGAGTTCTCAGCAAAGGCTCCGGTGAAGTCGATCTACGAGGTGATTTCAACTGATGGAAGAATGATGCGTCTTTCAACAATGGTGTTTTGCCTTGACACAAGATTATATTAAGTGGGAATTTATTTTTGGACTCTGATTCTCGTTTTTCGCTTTCAGCGTTGGAGTTGGCTTTCCTTTTGTCTCTCTTTCTCTCTCTCTCTTTTTTATTTTTATTTTTTATATTTCATTTTTTTATTTTATTTAACACAACATGTTTGATCATAGGACAACTCCGGACATAGCCCGTATAAAAACGAAATCTTCCTCTTTCGACTAATCTTCCTAATGTTCTGCAGACGCGTCGATAACCCAAGTTTATAACCGTCTGCTATAAAGATGGAATGGATAGTAGGGAGGGGCTTGGACATGCGAACCAACGTTTCACTCTGCGGATAAAATATACGACCGTCCTGCATGTATCGATATGAGCGCCATCAGGGAGACTCGGTGTTTGTTATCTCAAGTTGTAAATTATCGTAAATTACCCATCAGCCGAGTAAAAGCCCGCGCGTGGTTTATCACCTGCAAAGTGAGCTCAAAGAATTGACCGCATGCAGCTATAGAGCAGCGGTAATTCAACCAGTACACTGAAGGGAATGGAGCGGATTCCCAAGAAAGAGTTTGAGTGTTGTTAAGTCAATGTTGATGATCCACTTGCCCATCAAAAGTAAGAGATCGTTACAGCAAACAGAATAAGAAGTTTTGTCTTATTAAAAGCTCAACATGTTCGAACATTTTCTGTCCACATGGGTTTAGTTTATATGTAGCAATCCTGGGCACAATGCGATAATAACAAGGGGAAGACTCTTCCTCTTCCAACGGAGACAGTCTGAGGATATACAGGGGGCAAAGGGAGAAGACAGACTCTTTCAATAGATTTCGGAGGTGGAGGGGATGAGTGGCCAAGATCCAACTCAACCAACCCTTCCTCGGCAAGCAAAGAAATAGTTAAATTCCGATTGTTTTGCTCACATATCTGTACCTGATTTTTTGCAAATAAGTTCCTAATATAGATTGGGCTGAAAAGTTTCGAGGACCAACTAGAGCCGGGAACGGACCCTAGACCAAAATTTCAGATATTAGGAAAATTTTACACTACCAAAAACGCGGACACGTGAACGGCGTACGACGTACGGACATTTGAACTTTTTGATCTAGACACCTTGAAACGTCTAGAAAAAAAATTTGGGCCGACTCGGAGAGATTGACATTTTGCATGAAAACATGGGTTGATTATTCAAAGAATAACCAACCAAAAGGAAAAAAAAAATTTTCAAGATTTTGGTTTGACAAAATGATATTGTAAATAGGTAATCATTAAATAAAGTCTCGTTGTGAAACAACATTCAGCGACGTTGCAACCAAACCCGACTGCATGGTTGCGAGTACTATAATCTCAGGACGGTTCAGTAGGTAGTTGTAATGATCAGATAGTAACAGTTTATTGATTATGAATAATTCTGTACAATGCCGAATAGTAATGCGGAAGTTCTGAACTATGATTATTTTCTGCCCTCACTTGTACCATTCATGGTGTAGGCAGCTGGTATTGACATTGTTGTAACATTAAAACAGTTTCAGGAACACACCAGTGATTTGATTTTGTGGTATTCGTCCTAACTAAACGTTTTGTTAATTCCATTTTGACTCGATCAATTTCCATGTACCATATGGACGGCGGGTGATTGAAATAGGCCTTTCTTATGTCATCAGAAAAACATTGAGTTGGGACCTCTGATTGGTTGCTGATTTTGAAAAAATGGATTCATTAACTACCGGCACTCAATTTTCTTTCCTTGACTGGTTCTGCTTGAGACCTAAGTTTTTCTACGGCCGTAGGTCAAGCCGTCTCGTTACGAAAACAACTGGTGGGCAGCCTTTCGTACTTTGGGGGCCGTAGTTGATTGGATAATGTTGTGTCCCTCTTCTCCAACTCCTCACATTTCCCAAGGCCTGACCCGCCACCGAAGACTTCCTTTCCAAGCAAGATGAGAGCAATCCAACAAAGTCTCAGTTGATTGAAAGACGATGCGACTTGCTTAAGGGGTTCAAGTCCCCAAGGTCCTTGCGATCGGGTTTCTCTCCTAGTTCTCACGAGATTTCCACCATCACTTCTCTCGCTTCATTTTCCTTCAGACGCTGAAGGGGGCATTGTAAATTCTTTCCCGTCTCAACTGCTTGGGGAGATGGTTCCCTGTTGGAAACCCTATTCCTATCCCGGTAATTGGAAATCCTTAAAACTTCAACAGAATGTTAATTGAGTGGGCGCCCCTTTCTTACTAGATGACATGTGTTTTGTTGCTAGATTGATCGGCCAAGATAAATCGATCCTTTGAATTAATTCCGTCTGGATCCGCTTCTTCCGTGGGTGCCATTGGATTTATTTGCCCTTTTCTTCATTCATTTCATCCCCTTTTGTAAAATGAATTTAAGGGTATCTTATCCTGTTTCTGCAATTATTGTTCTCGAGAAACTGATCATCAAGCCCGGTGATGAAAACAATAAATTTAACGTTCCACTTCGTTAATTTAGCTAGGATTATGAACATTCAAGGCACATAATTTGTATCATATAGTCCCAGAATAATATGAGTAAATTTATGTGCAATTTAGTGAGGGATTGGTGAATAGCAGTACCTAAGCCACCTCACGTTTTTGTAGTAACTATGATATCAGTCAAAACGAGCCTTTGGAACCTCAGTTCTGTGAACTCAAATTTTCCAGAAAAGGAAAACTCCTAAAATTCCATGTTTTCTGCTTGCGAAAAACGTTGTCATTATTGTTTCACGACGAAGGAAAATACGTTCACCAGTCTCCATTTGAGGCCTTGATATACCAGATAATTTAAATACCTTAAAAGTTACATCAACTTGCGAGGTTTTCTGTTTCACTGTTCCTCAATATTCAACATTTTTTACATAAGATAATAATTTTAAAATTAATTGAAAACAAAAATGTCATTATGCATTATTTCCTACAGCAAAAAGATCTGTATCATACCGAATTCGTTTGTTGTGTGTCCCTCAAGTACATCTAACGCGGTTAAGGGGTGAAGTTTCATAACCAATAACCTCATGACTGTGTTATTGGCTGACTCGATCACTCCGATGGAGCTAAAACGCAAACTCGTAACCTGACCCCTGTGTATTTTCCGTTTCGCGAGCGGCCATAAATAATTCGAACCTCTCCTCACCCCACGTCAGAAATGAGGGTTTTGAAGAGAAAATTCGAGAACCCGTGCGTGTTATGGTAATGGATCCAAGTGACTTGTGATGGATGAGGCTTCAATGATGAAGAATTACCTCGAATTAGTTTCACCAATGACGCGGGTGATGGTTTTTCCCTCGTACCAGGCCAGACTTGCTACTCCGTGTCCCTACTTCTCATCCTCATCGAGGTTTTTCTCGTGTTTATCTGCTTTTCGTTCATTTTTTTCTATCCCTCGTTGTTGTAACAAACAACACTTTTTTTATTGAGGTTTTGCGATACCCATCCACTCTCCATGTTGGGACGGTCTGGTATTGGAATGTTTGGTCTGATATTAAACGGTGTGATTGATGCAGTTTATTGATTTTCTCGGTTTTCCATTTCCCGTTCTATGAAGAGGACTTTTCCCCTTTTACGGGCTCCGAGCTAGCATTTCCCATAATAACTGCCTTACTCGTTCGCCCACGCCACTCCGACACTTTTAATTAAGTCAAGTTTTACGTCAACGCTACTCTGCCGACGCTATTGACCTATTTCCTGCTCGCATGTCCCCAACAATCATGTTTCCTCTTCGACAAGTTCTAATCAACTCCAATCTCTCTGAAAACCTGTGAACTCTTGAGATTAGTTTTTCACTGTCGGCAGCCACCCACGTTGATCATGTTTCAATATAGCCAGCTGAGGAAACGGGGCACTTTTTCTCAACTTGTAGCTGCGTTTAGATTTCAAGGAAATCACAGAACAAAAACAGAGCAGCTGAAGGGAGACATTATTTGGGTGACGTAGAAGATTTCTCTAGCAACATTATAAAACACCTATGTACATGGCACTCACCCAACACGATGGTATTTCGCCTGACAGGCAACCTCAAAGAAGAAAATCCTAGTTTGAAACGAGTTTTGGATATTTGTTAAAAAATCACGAAACCAACCGTTGAAAAGGCGATGTTCTTATTGTGTGTAGATTCCTAGTCCGTACTGGAGTTTCTTACCTTGACAAAAACCCGCATATCACGCAAGCCTTCGTGGCGAGGAAGACCTGGCCCGCTCAATTCTCTTTTGATTCCATCTTCATTCATCAAGGCATTCAAACGACAAAAAACAGTAGTACAGTAGTTGAACAAAGGCTTATCTCAATCGATTCAGCGTCTAAAATTTAGTGAAAAATGATAGGTGGTCAAAAATTTACCCACCCGCCTAATTTCCCTGAAACATTATAACTCTATTACCAACATCCTAATTTTTTGCTTAATACCAAACTGAGTGGAAATGGCTAGTCATACTTCACCAAAATTTGATTTTTAGAAGATTGGATCAAAAATTGAGTTTGGTGTGGCTACGACTGCAACATGGTCTATTAGCTGAGTTTCAGCCGCTTTGGATTATGTTGATGGGTTTTTCCGACCAAGACAGGTAAAGGACATTTTGGATTCTGACTTGAAACTTAAAAAAACGATGTTTTGGGAACAGTTGTGATTTATAGCTGCTGCCAAGGTGAAAAAAATGCCCGTAACTTCAACGATTTCACCCTATTTACGTTTTCCAACCGCTTATTTTTTATATTAATTGATCGTACTGGCAAATCAGACTCGGTTAAAAAAAAGCTTTTTCCTTTTAGAACTCTATTCAATTCTTACTTATCGCTTTTCATCTCGCCTCTTCCTTGTAAACTTTTTTTCCCTTTTCATTTTATATCGAAGGAAGTTGAAAACCTTCAGAAGGGGGGCTCCATCATTAGGCGGCTCTTTCGCCCGAGTAATGCGATATTTAAAATTAACTTTATACTCGGCCCTTTCCCACCGTAATGAGGGAGCATGCACGTGGAAAATAGAACCAACGAAGGAAGAGGAGGTTGCATAACCCTTTTCAAGCTTTAGTATAAATCTTTTAACCCCTCTCGTCTCGCTGAGCTTTTCTTCGCCTTTTCCCCAACAATAAAGAACAAAACGCCCAATCTCGCTTTCATTTGTTTTTGAACGCTTTTCCCGTGGAGAAACGGATTTACCGTGAGTAAAATGACGGGGATTATTATACCCTTTCTTCACCCCAGTCAGAACGGTGTAAAACTCTGGCTTGGAAAGACGAGCACCGAACAGAGCAATCTCGCGCGCATCTGCAGCTGAGTGGATTGAAATTTTTATCTGAAAGCCGGTCTGCTCGAAAAATGTAGGTACTGGGGCATAAGCGTTTCCTTGTACCAGTTGTAGTTTAAAGGGAATTCAAGTCGATCTCGTCCTGAAAAGGATGAACGAACAAAGTTTTCGATTTCCTGTATGTCATATTCGTAGTTGATCCTTGATGATATTTTATCCTTTGACATCATTCTTCGAATTGTGGGGAGGAGAAACATTGAGAGCCTTACAAATCGTACTGTCATTAGACGCGCAGCGTATGAACTCATGACCTACTTAGTTGTGCGTCTAGTGGTTTACTCTGTGAAGTTGAGAGATTTTGTTTTTCGCTATTCCCGGAGAAACCCACCGACAACCGACCCCGGAGAAACATTTCCGCTAGTCCCTTTGAGTCAGAAAAGGAGTTGAGTTCTGACAGCTTGCTCTTCAGGCTGCAATACCCGAGGTGGCTCTACAAAAATTCTCCAAGGATCTTGGTTTTTGTGGCCCTTACAATCATGTATATGCTGGTAAGGTTGCAGGAACGGTAAGCTTCGAGAGAATAATGAGCTGCGCGTGGTGGCTGTTGAGCGCACTAGTGAGCTAATCTGCCGTTTTCAAGCAACATTTGAGGAAAACTTTTGGAATAAATTTTCTGGAAAATTTATTATGTAAAAAAATGTCGATTTCAAACGTCAAAAAGGCCAAAGAATAAAAATATTGACAAGATGAGGGTACGACCTTTGCTTTGTTGCGAGGCTTCGCCGAAAGGGGTTTGTCATCTGCTTGATAGCAAAAACGTTATTAATGGGAGAAACCCGCTTTCTCCGCCGACTTGTTGCTTTTCAACTGCCGACGTTTGGAACTGATAACGGTGTTCCAGGGGAGCGTCAAGGCGGCCTTCTCAGGGAGTAAAAACTAATTTCCACTGTCGCCTTGGGGCCGATAACCTGAATTTCGAAGTGAAAACCTCCTTTTTCTCCTCATCAGTTCTTGTTAACTATCCGAAAGAGGAGACGAGTTGACGTTATCGGGCGAGGGACAGCTTGTGGGTGAAAAAAGGCGACGGCCTTTTCTTCCTGTTTCAAGCTCCTCCAATCTGCATTCGTGACAAAGGGGCTGTTCGCTGTCGGTGGATATTCTCCTAACCTTAACAAATTGTACTTGAATTGTCTTGAATAGACTTTCACGTAGTTAAAAGCACTTCGCTTCTCATAACATCACGATACACGTTCCAGATTTGGATCTTTGACAACATTGGCAGTAATTTCCATCAGATCTGTGGGTTTTATGAAACGAGAACTCCCCGTACGCACAACGTAAGAGGCCTTCCTGATCCTATTTCTACTGTAGGTTATCAGCACAAAAAGGCCCACACAGCAGCATTGGACGTTCACAATAAGCGTGAAGGAGAAGAGGGTGATTTCAGAAAGGGTGGGAGGCCTTTAAAAGCTCAAAATGCTCGTTATGGTTCATGTAAAGTCAGGATATTCGCGCGAGCCCGGCTCTCGGCATCAATCTCTCATGAATCTCGGCCTATGTCAGCCAACATGCCGTTGCGACCACCAATTTTCGTAAGAAAAATTGACTGGTGGTAAGAAAAAACGATCAATCCAAAACATCGCTGAACGCAAGAAGCCCTAAAATTATGAAGAACGGATAGGGACCCGCATTAATCCCTCCCAGTAAGACCACAAGTGCGTGTCGTATATTACCTTGCTGGCTAGTGTTGTACAGGATCTGTTGGTCAACCCTCACGATTGCAGAGAACTGCTGTTCCCCCACAGTCGCGCACCACAGTTCTTTTCAGTATCATCGTTTGGGCAGAAGCGAGGTATAGCAGGGCCCAACCAATGGTATGATCGGCTGTAGGAGGTGAACTGAGTCCTGTCCAGGTTTTTAAAACGTTTTTGCTCTTGATTTCCTCATCATTTTGGTTATTCCAAACCCCTTCGTAACCCAAGTCTATGAGCGTATTGCAGATATATGCTGCCCAGTTGTGCTTGAGTATAGTTGCCCACCTCCCATTGTGACCTTCCAATACCACACCAACAGGTACCTGTTTCCGACCATCCTTAGTTTCTCATCACACCAGTTCGACATTATCTCTCAATCAATGTTCGGCCAGTCTCTATCATCAGCACATAACTCAGAGCAGAAGGGCAACCGAAGAGTAAATGTTCCCTCACCTGGGCACCATTGTCACATAGGCAATAACGAATCCAAAGGCAGTACACATTTGTTGTGAACGTCCACAAATATAAATCAAACGAACGAATTAAATCAACGAAAAGCGGGAGTCCTTAAAAGAAGAAAACAAATTTCACCCTTCAGATCACGTCGGGTTCACCATTGTAATTAACGCGTGATGTTTATTACTTGACAGACTTATAGAAGAACGGCGCACAGACCCCGTTGGTTTTCGACAAAATTAACATATTATTCGTATATTATGCTTGTTGACAACATCGATAGGGCGACTGGTTGAGTTGTACATCAATTTTAGTGCAGATGCAGTATTTTTAAGTAGTTTCTAGCACTGGTACCAATGTATCCTGTAAAATGAACAACGGAATCTTATTTTTATAACAATATGTTATCGTCGAGGTCACTTACTGTGAAAAATGGTTCCCCTATCGGGATGCATCCCTCGCTCAACGACGAGTCATCCATCGTGCCTCTGACGTTTCGCGTTATGTCTAAACATAATTATCAGCCTATGATTGGGCTTTAAGTCTTTCAGCCGAGCACGAAGGGGCTCAGCACCCCCAAGAGACGGACCCCAGTTGTTTACCGCCTTAGTTAACGGCTGGGCCGTTGAAAGCTTGTGACTCACTAGATCTTAACCAATCACCGCCCTCTTCTTCGTCCCTTTCATCGCCTTTTCCCTTCTCTAATCATCCTCGTTGCATCAACACTCCGTAAAATTGCCGCACCCTTCGTTTCTACGGCAATTTTTTCGATTGGTTTCCCCGCTAAGAGCGAACACCTCTACGGTCGTTTCATCGTTGGCAAAAAAAGGTTGTCGTGCTGTTCTTTTGCCTATTGGAACACCCTGTTTTTACGTTTTCCGTTCCGGAAAATGCTGTAGAAAAAGTCTTTGGGACGAAACCTCCAACTGAGGAACCAGTCGTCTTGTGAGGTGTTCATTTGATTGTATTAATTCATTTTCTACTCTTGTTCACCCCACCCAGGTGTTCGAATCGTTAATTCCACATTAATTGGAATCGGTGATGAATGTAGATATATAGTTAGATCATTTAGTGCACTTGAATGTTGGAAATGATTATCAAAGGGAAATTGAGCGAAAACTTTTGTATGAAAAATTACAAAAGACAAGTCACAAAACCCATCGGAGTCATGTCCTCCTGTAGAAGCGTCAGATAGGATTCCTTATATTTCGCAAATTTAAAATTTAAACAATTTCCATCGAATTTATCTTTTATGCGGCCTTTGAATTTTGTTCATTTTTGAGTGAATTCAAGTTACTTTCTGATAAAACCATTAATACTTTTTCACATATTGGTTTATTATTTCATGCAAAATCAACCTATCTATCGATTGGAATGAGTCCTGAACACATCTTGTTTTCTCAATCTTCCTCTGTCTTCTCTGTCTTCCTCTAAGGAATAATTAACCATTGTAGAAGACTTTTCAGCAGCGATTTTTGTTACTAATTTTCATTTTATGGTGAAATGTTTGCCTCACACCGTTCAGATGAAGAAGTATAATTTATTAAAAGATTTGGATTGTATGTCCCCGAGACAGGATGAAACAATTTTCAAATGAAGAATCTTCCTGCAACGAGTCCCTGACATTGAAGTGAGAATAGATTTCGGTCGGGAGTAGGCAGAGGACTTAGGAGGAGTGAATAGATGTTATCCAGATTGAAGAAGTAGCTGTTGAAGAGGGTGAAGTAGGTTTTTCTGACACATTCATCGATGCTTCGTGTCTGGCTAAGCTTCTCGGTTCCAGTTGGTGCCAATGCAGAACTACTTTCCAGCAACAGAACTCCTCTTCACTAGTCAACTGTGAAAAACGTCAGAAGAAAGGTGGGATCGCAATAATGAATAATACGAAACATTTTTTATGGTCTTGACGTCACCTGAAAGCCTGTCCGTGACGTGAGGTAATGAGAAAGAGAGGCGGGCGTCAATCACCGGTTCAATTACACTGATGCTCGAGTGCCCTGCCCCTGCACAACAACCCCGAGGGACGGGAGGGGCTTTGCCCCCAGAGCCACCCCCACCTCCTCTTCCATTTTACCACCACCCTCATATTTCCCTCCCTTGCTGGATTCTCCCGTCTGTTTTCATCCACCCCACCTGTCTAGCTATCCATCAAACAAAATGGCCTTTGATTGAGTGTTTGTAAGCCCGCTACGGGGAAAAGCCTCGGTAGGTATCAATTTATTTTGTTTCAGAATAACTTTGTGTGCGGCGGTTGAGGCTCGGGTGAGCGGTTTTTCGAGAGGAAAACAACTTTTCCTTGTAGCCGGTTTTATACGCTGGTAACCTTCACTGTGGGAGTAACCACACCACTTCCAATCTCGTAGGTTGCTCGCTCCGAAATATTATGACTGATGATTGATGAATAACAAACAGTTCCAATTCTGATTTGAAAAGAACAGTCGCCAAATGTTGTTTTACGAAGTGAGGTGGATTTCTTCAGGGCATGTAGGTATATATATTTTTCGATTATTTATGCAGGAGAAAAACAAAGAGTTTTATTACAAATAAGTTCTTTTACTTGATCAAAACTAACATGTTCATAAACTGTGAGCGGGTCACGTACCAAATAACACGATATAATTTTCCACGACACAACTAACCTCTGACTGGACGAGCGTGATTCGCTGATGAAAATATACCAACACTCCCTGCAATGAATGATGTCTAACGAAGAAAAACAAGATATCCACTGATTAATTTTTCACTTCCATACAAAACTTGTCAACGCACCCCACCAGACGGGATTATGGGCTGAATGAGGGTTTAGCGGTCCAAAAATATCAAGTTGTCCACAGGATACTGACCTCCAGAGTTGACGGTCGAAGGTAGACAGTGGGCACTGAGCCACTTGACACCGTATCTTTTATGTATCGATAACATTTCCCGCACTATTCACATCTGAAAAATTTTCCCTATTTCATTCAACCCACTCCCTCGTTCTACGCATCTTTCAATAACAAGCTCGGATTACTTTCCGCCTAATAAACATTGGTCTCTTTCAGTACCTCATTAGACCTCACTTCTGGATAATGCCGGACATAACCCAGATGATAATTATAGACTACAAAAATCATGCTTGAGACGATGGGCCTTTACGTTGGTAGTACCGTATTCGCATTTTCGAAAAATTGTTGTTTTCCGATGGGATCTTCATGTAGAGTGAGTGGGTTGAACTCCACGCTGTGAATTCTCCTACAATTGTTTATTACAACTTGTAGCGAGAGTTTAAAGGGAGCAGTGAGTGTATACGACTCATTCTAATCTATTCAGCATCAAAATGTACTAAAAAATGATACCTTGAAGGCTTTAGTCCCCAAAAATGTCAAAAACACAATTTCAACAGACCTATTTTGACTGAAACATGCCTCCGGTGGTCATTAAAAATAGCGTATGGAGCCTCAGACTCTCGTGGACTGTTGACCCTATTATTTTGAATGGTAGGGTATCAAACGGCTTAGGACATCTGTGTAATTATGGGACGCACTAACGTAGGCTAGTTCTTTCAAATTTAAATAAGCGTTTGAGGGTTCTTAAGATCTCCAATGGATTGAGCGGTCTTCACCGTACAGTACGACGTGCGGGTAATCTATATTCATTATAAATTCATTACACCCGGGAGTACTCCAACCACTCGTCACCTTCCAACTAAGAGGGGCCGTGAATCATAATGTAAGTCCAACGATGACGAGTGGCGTGGCATGGAGGGAAGGGGCTGAATGAATTGTGACCACCCTGGAGACTGAAGCCATTACCACAATGCACCTTCGAGTTAGACGATCAATATTAATGTGGGACTATTAGACGGTCATTGCTGCTGATGACTAGGCCTTCTACCTATTCATCAGGGTTCCGAAGCGTGCGATGATGTCTTTGACTATTCATCAGGAGTGGAATAAGGATGAAGCAATGCGCTTGCGGGGAGTCATATTTGGGTTAATCGTGACCGATGGAATTGTTTTTGTCAAAAGTTACTCAGGGTAGAGCACTACCCAAAACTCTTTATTAAAAAAATCAGGTCGTTCGCCTTGAGGGGGGGGGGGGGGGCTGAAGGGCGATTTACCAGTTGTTGGGAGTAAGTTCTTCCGAAATCAGGACTCGCCTTGAATAAGGGCTTCCTTTCTGGTATGAAAATAACATATCACAAGGGGAAATGTGTCGGTTCATCAACAAACTTTTTTGTTTTCTTGGATAGGCACTCAATGCGATTGACTATTCGATTACTCATTGCCTCTTGTTTAAAAGACAACCTTAGATAACCAAATTGTTCCAAACCGATCTACGTTTTCGTTCCTCTTCTCAACGACTTGATCCGAAAGCAATTAGGCGATACACTAATAGGTTTTTGAGGGTGGTAGATATCCAACGAAACAAAACATAATTCAAGGAGGACTTAGACGGAAAAGCTTCCCCAGAATAGCCAATGAAACTCCGATTAGGGCAGTATTAGTTTTGAATCCGGGGAAGATAATAAGTTGGAAGGGTGTTTCGGTTGGGGATGTGGGCTCAGATATGCAAATGGTTCTGGGGTGGCAGCCAGGTTGTCCTGGAGTGAAGGGATCTCACCGCTTCCAGGAATAGACTTGAAAAATCCGTTTTCCTTTTCGTCTGGTAGACTTTGAGATTACTCGTCGAACTCCGTCTATTCCGGTTTTGTTTGACTATATTAAACCGATAGTATAGTTTCATCTTTCGGGCTCAGTTGTACATTGACGTTAGCCAATGCAGGTAAATTAACCAGCAAATGAATATGTGAGTGATATATTAGCCCAATTAGGTAAAAGAAACACCCACATTATACAAAGAATTTGATAGCAGAAGTTTGTGCGGAACCCGAAAAGTTTATTTAAACATCAAGAATCAAGAATATACCTGGAATTGGTGAATTGGTATTACATAAAAATATTCCCTAACAGATTGAATTACTTTGATTTTGTGAATGGTATTTTTTTTCTGCAATTAACTCTTAAGCAGTCAACGCGTCCAAATGAAACCTGAAAACACCATCGAATTTTTATGTTTTTAACATTTTTATAATCGTCGGTGGTCTTGAGATGGTTTACCTATTAGTGTAATGAACTATTTTGGAACACAACCAGCCATTTAGATTTTTCTTTATGCCTTAGGGTTAAATTTGGGTAATTACTTTCTCTGATATGTCTGCTGAACTAACCATTATTCTCAGTTTTATTTTATAGAACGTCGTCGCCGCCGCCGTCGTCGTCGTCGTCATTTTGCCCAGATAGGAATCCCCATTTTATTATCAGTCGTAAAGGCTTTTATCCCAATTTGCGAGATAACTATTTCGAATTTATACAAAAGCAGGTGTTGTTCCTCTTGCGTTTTCATGTAATGTTCGACTCTAGGCAAAAGGTGAGGCTGGCTCTGAGCCAATCACCGCACTTTCATGGTTTTCCTCATCCTGAGGTGACATTGAAGACTGGTCCAATGGCCAAGTAGTAATGAATCTAGGAGTAATGAATCATTCTGGTGTAAATTGTGGTATTTTGTCGTTACCACCGCGGGAATTCCCTCTGTATAATTTTAACATGGTATTTCCGACATATTTCTACGTACGCGTTCGGCATCTCATCTAGAGTTTGAAGTGCTCTCCTTGTGTGAGTGGGGTTCAACGCACAAACATATTTACATGTGTAATATATGAAATGAGCACGAGCAATGGTGATAGTGATGGGTAAGATTAAAACGAAGAGAACCGAAAAGGGGATGAGGGTATCCGACGGAACCAGACGCTAATTATCTGTCTACAACACGACATCAGCAATGAAGGCACCTAATCAACTCTGAAACCCTCTTCGCGTTGGGAGTCGCGCCAATGAAAATTTTCAAACTCTAACGAACGCGGGTTTCGCCTGCAGCAGTGGGGGCGTGGAGGATATTGTTATGGGAAGTCGGAATTATCGCATTTGTTCACATGTACGGCCTTCCCCTGAATCCACTCGTGGCCCTCGACAGCCCTTTTTGGTCGAATGTTCCATTATAATTTCCACAGGGATCCTCCGCCGATGTGGCTTCCCCACAACCGACTTCGGTGGTTCTACACAAGGCTAGTTGAGTACGCAATGGTTTCAGTACGACAGGGTTATTCAGTCACAAACCTTCCTTCTTGTAGACTCGTGGTATTATTAGGTATAGGGTATAGCCTTTCCGGATTCTATTGTTGTTGAATTATTCCATGAATTATCAACCTATGTTTTCATGCCAGAGGTTGATTCCTCTTATTCATCTCAAAATTTTATGTTTTACGCTTTTTTTAATGGGTAAATTATATTTTAAAAAATAAAAAAATAAAAAAAAATATTTGGATGCTCAATTGATTGAAATTAGTCCTGAACGCTCACTTTTTTCCCCATTCTTCCTCTTAGCAATAAAAGTGTGGAAGAATTTTCTATTACAATGTGCTACATCGATGGGCTTTCATAATCGATGAGGTCGGATAACATGATAACTATAACATGACAACTATTACATTTCAAGCTCCAACTACTTACACTAGGAGCTCCAATCGTGAAACAGTAAACAATATTTAAAAATATTTTTGAGAAGAATGTGTAGCTTCTCTCTGAGAAGATAAACGGCCTTATGCAATAAGGATTCGTTTTTCCATCAACTATAATGCAAACTGTAACAATAAGTGGATGAAAAAAAACTTGGTCCTGAAATGATCGTACATTTATGATCCATGTAATACACACTACTTAATAATTCCAAATAATTTCTGAGGATAAAGGGTTTCGGGCGTACATTTGTTTCATGGAATCATCCGCTATTGTTAGCATGTTTATCACCATGAGACCCAATTGCGTCTCTTGTATAAGAATCGTTTAAAATTAAGCTAAAGACTATCAAAATCAATGGATCCCTACAGACTTCCTGATAATTGAATAATCATCTTACATACTATTGTCACCGGCTCTAATTCAAAGCAGGTGGTTCAGGCTTATGAAATGCATTATCCCAGCAGAGCTCGGCGATGTTTGCCTGAAAACTATCCAGGCGTAACGAAACCACACAGTCGAATGAGATTATCGTATTAACGTGAATGTAAAGAGGCTTTGTGCGCTCTCTCAACGCGCTAGTACAAACATTCCCGTATGTTTCGGGTTACCTTACCCTACAAGCTCTTGTGCTAAATGTATTATGAGCCACCGAGTTCCACGATCTGAGTTTAGTAGTGGGAAAGTCCTTCTGACTTGATCATAATTCGGATACATCAGTAGTAAACCTGCTCCACACACAAATATGCACGCGCTTGCTCTATCATAGATCAACTACTATGGAGCTTGCTAATTAGAGGAATGCCAGTTTTATTTCGAGTATGGGACTAGCCCTGAAAGATCAATTATTCCTGTTTCATGATAGTATGGAATGTTGATGTATACACAGAGGACGTCCACCGCGTTGTTTGTTATCCTGGTTGTGGCCTAAAATCGAAAAGACATTACAATTTTACATTGTCTCCGTTTTGCCTCAACTCTTGCCTAATTCAATCTCCATGAGATCGCCAAAAACAAGGTTCCATTTCTGAAAATAGGTTCCTCGGGGACCTAGGCGACAGGCGTACGAATTTCCAATGACAATTTGAAGCTCTGAATTGATTATTGTGGGTTTTGAGCTGTTTGTCGCTGTTGGAAATAGGTTAAGAGTGAATGTCGTTGAAAATGGATTTTTTTTTTTCAATGCGTTGGAGTATCATTTTTCTGTAAGTTTTTGACGCCGAGAACATTTAGAATAATCCATATAGAAGAATGGTGTGTTAAAATGCAATTATTTTAATAAAACTTTGTGACCACTTATCCGAGGGGAAGGTGGCAAAGAGGGATGGCTTAATCAGAGGTTGGTGTTAAAATATTGGACTGGGGACGATTTACTCGTATGATGCTAATTCATCGAGTCACCGGACGAGAAACTCGGCTTTTCTGTGAGGTTGAATGCGGATATATTGGCGTGATACATTGAGCCCTCGAGAATGAAGAGGTCGTGTGACCAACAATCGACTTCTACTAACCATCACATATTTTTGAGAGAATTATCAAAAGGTTGCATACCACGGGGAAAACGCTCAGTTGATCCTCGGCCGCAGAAAGCTTTCAAATTATTCGCTGTCCTCTCGGCATAAACGGCAGTAATTCACCAAGGGAATCTCACCCACAAGCCGTGCGTACCTGGATTCATTATCTCACGAGTCTTCCATTCCCGTAGACTGAAACACAGACGCGATCCAAAAGCCTCAAACCTCCTGTGCCAACCACAAAGCTCGTCACCACATCAAAGCGGGAAATACTTCCAAGAGACCGGGAGGCCCGCTTGAAGCCTAATTAAAACCGGGTTTTGTTTCGCACAGTTTGTTTGTAATAATCGCATATTAGGTAGGTATCGCTAATTATCGCCCGATGATAACCGATGATTGGGTATTACTGCCGTATGTTAATGATCTTGGGAATGTACAGAAAGTGCGTTCCATGTATTGTGTATGTATCTTCCACCCTTCAAATTGAAAGGCTTCCAAACGCATTTTGCTACGTATGGACATTATAATGTCCTTAAGCTTCGCCTCATACGAAAGAAAGCATAGATATTATTCAGGAACAATTCTACATGTTTTGTATTTTCTTGACTTCGTTCAAATTACCTTACTCCGGAGACCCAGGTGAGTGATACGCTTTCCCTCAAGAACGATATTCACTCAAGAATAACAAATTATAGTGGAGTGTGGTTTTTTTGGAATCATATACGTAAACACATTCTGTTAATTGCACAAATATTATGTACGGTACTGAATTAGAAAATAGCGGTGTCAACTATTTCTACAACCCCATCCTACCCATGTTTTGAAAATAGAGGACACATGAATGTCCAAAACTAATGCAGATTCATCATAGTTCGTGTTTGACTTGAATTTTCATATTAATAAGAGTACTTGATATCAGCAGCTGAGCATTAGATATTTTGGATGCGGACTCTTTGAGTTGTGGTTTCTTCCAAAGCGCCTTCTCCTGTCTACAGAAGGAATTTCATTACACAATGGCATTTGATCGTGACTCACCGTAACATGATGAAGGTCATTCAAAAGCTTATGAATACTTCGAATCAACCAACAAATGTTATCGCGTTAAAGCGTTTCAGTCGTAAAATGTACATAATCGGATCCAACACCAGTATCAATGAAGGAAACTGTAAAGGGGACAAAATCTAAATGAGCCTTGAACCGAATTTATTCAGTGAAATCGCAGTTCCTATTTCCTTCTCCCCTGAGCGAGGAATCGCCATTTATAAATGTGACATTCAACGAAGGGCTCGTTCGAATTAAGAATTCACCACACAAGGGTTGGAAATGTTAAGGCCTCCGAGGGTATTAGCATGTAGAATAAGGATGGGAAAAGTCTTTCCGTTCTCCCTCTTAAACGGATATTGGTTCCGGAATTTCTTCATTACATGTAAATCGTTCGAGGGGAAAGAGCAACGTGTCTCATATCGATACATGATGAGAATATTTATGTTTTTCACATTGTAAGTGCTACGAGTTGATATTTTATTTAATTATTTTCCCTATAAATCAACTGCGAGCCTCTGAAATGCCGGGAATGTTTTGAAAATTCAACAGTTGGGTCTTGTTAATTGCTTGCTTTTGAAGTTGTGGCGAGAATACCTCACAAAATAAGGGTAAAAATAAGTCTGATAACCCTCGATGGGATTCTCTCCATGCCTACGTCGCCTCTTTTCGCCTCCAAAACGTTACTTATGGTTGTTTCTACGTTGTTGACAACATTTTTCAATCAATTAGGCAAAAACGATGCAATACGAAATTGTTTGAAGCGAGTTTTGTCGGTTGTACACCCTTTTCATAGCTCTCATCTCGCTCATACGAGATGTATATTGATTTATGTTATAATAATATGAGCTTTATCGACATTTTCCATTCACTTGTAAGAACAAGTTTTTCATCCGGAAACTTTGTAAGCGTCTAATCGAAGGAGGAGTTCTCTAACGAGTCAACAATTAATTATTGGTCCGACTCATTCACTGTACTTCTTGCAATAAATTGGCCCTTGGATGTCTCGCCGTTGGTTTTCAAAGTCAAGTGAACCGACGAAAATAACGAGAAACAAATTCGTTTTTCTAAATAAATCGACAAGTCTTTTGGGGAAAGAAGTTTTTAAAAATCAAAGCATTTTCCTCTCTCTTGATGCCCTTTGGTACTCTTTATCACTTCCTTATTCAAGAGGGAGTGAGCGAGAGAGGAAAAAGAGTGCTTGATTAAAGGACGGATAGGGGCTGAAGGAGAGTGTTCCGCAGCCGCGCACCTCCCTTCATACTCGATACCTCTGCTCAGAAATTGAATCAGACTCAAACTAAGTTACATAGAGATTTATAATAGCGGGGAAGGGCGAAACTGGGTAGCTACATCTATCACAGGGGCACGCTTTTTTACTTCCCCTTTTCTGTTCTCTTGTCCTTTAAACTGTCTGTTTTTTTTATAAGCTTTGACTCCAACAGGGTTTTAAGCTCTTTGCGAGAAGCGTTTATTGGGTTACAGTTTTTTTTTTCTTTTGCGTTCGTAGTAGGAAAAAAAAGGACTTGAACTTGAATAGCCGGCTGAACGTATGCACTAATGAATCGGTGTGGAGCTGGAGCCCAATCGTGGGGGAAAAAGGTTTGAATGATTAGCTTATCGCCAATTGGATTCACGGAAGAGCTATCGTATAATGAATATTGAGAGAATTTCGTTCCGTACTTCGGATTTTAAAAGGGTTCCCAAACTCAATTCTCAGTTGGAGATCAAATTCACCTATTTCCCGAGAGGGAGCCGGACACGGTGCACTTTTCAGTGGCAACGCGATTAAGCGCGAGAGGGAAAAAAAGATTTTTTCGATTCCTTCAAACTGTACACACTAGGGAGAGAGTGGAGTAACTCCAAAAGAACATCAAAGGCGTTAGTGACACCTACTGTAGACCAAATATTCTCACATGCTCAGTTATACAAGAAATACAATAAAATAGTAAGTAGTTTCTGATTTAACGTGATAAAATATGTTCGGAATATCATAATATTAGCTGCTCTGCATGAGAATTCTATACTTCATTTAACCCAAAATTGTACTCACGCTTCTAACCTGTCATATCATGCTGTAGTTTTCAATAATTGGACACGTTTCGATGCCCTGGGATAACTACAACTCAGAAAATAAAAATAAAAACTAGTATCGAGGCCTGAAACAGCGGTTCAGAGTACCAGTTGCCTCTTAAAAATATTATGATGGCGATGATACGATTTTTTTTTTTTCTTCCG
The DNA here is from genome assembly GCA_019603395.1 of Cyrtorhinus lividipennis. Lineage (NCBI taxonomy): Eukaryota > Metazoa > Arthropoda > Insecta > Hemiptera > Miridae > Cyrtorhinus > Cyrtorhinus lividipennis. The sequence continues at coordinate 26,450,555 of CM034000.1, read as the reverse complement.
GCTGGGGAACCCTTAACGAACATAAAGCGTGTCCATTATCGTAGAACAAGAGTGACATTGGAGCTGACTTGGTAAATGCCTTGCTGCGTTTTTCTCTGAAAACGGAAATCCGACGCCGTGGACGTCCACGGGGTGAGAAAGCTTATTGAATTAATAGGGCGTAATAATGGCGCCGAAGGGGTTGTTATAAAGGACTAGTGGATTTTAAATGGACGCTTGACGTGACGGGATGCTTTAACGGTTCACAAGTCACTGAGTCCTTCCGATTAGATGTTCCGGAATAATGCGTTCAAATTCACGACAAGTGATTCATTTTTCGGTCTTTTCTGTCAAACTAGATACGCACATTTCACTCCTCCTTTGAGCAACGCATACGGTATTCATCGCTTCCAATTATTGACGACACAAAACAAAAACGCTACAAATTCTTCTGCAATGGTTTATTATTCCTTAGAAAAGGAGAGCAAGGAAAACAGTGAGCGTCCAGGAATCCGAATCGATTCAGCGACCCAAAGTGAGTGAATAAACGAACAGTATCCGAAAATTCTAAATACAAAAATAAAAATTTCTTTACACCCGCATATGCGCGTTGAACGAATTTAGTTCGGCGCTACTAGGGCCCAAACAAAGGAGTCTGTAGGGATTATTTTTTTTAAATTTTCTATGGTTTTTCAAAGGTCCTCCGCCGCCCAGACGGACATTACGAACGTAAGGATGAGGGTTTGGGAATTATAATTTTCAGTAGTAGACCGATTCGAATTTCATGAAATTGAATAACGATTTAAAACAACCTGCCTTCTTTGAACCCTTAATAATGATTTAAATACGAAAAGAGCATAAGCAGTGAAGGGAGGGATCGTATTTAATAAAGTACAATTTACATAATTGTTTGTAGATCCTTAACCCTCAGTAGCTGAGGCCCCTTGGTCGGATCTTCCCCGCGGTCATACACCCTGTTTCCGGTTGACCGCTTCCGCTCTCTACCGGGAGGGACGGGGAAGTTTGTGTTCCCCTAATATCCATAAATCCAAAGGGAGGATCCAAAAGCCCCTTCGTTCTTGCTAATTAAATTTATAGTTAAGTAGAAAGAATGGGATGGCGTTGATTGAGGCTGAGTGTACCTACTTGTGCGTATGAGGAATCCATAAAATGGGAGTTGGGTAGAATATCAAATTATTCCATGACTCTCATGAATGCTTGCTTCGCTCGGTGTTGAATTTTTGACGAAAATGGTCTCAAATCTTACGAGCCGGCACAATTAGGGCTCTTCATGGGAACCGCCTTGTTGATACCCCATGATGCCTGCTGCAACTCACCTTGACAGGCTTCCTGGTAAATCAGTTGGCCAGTTGATCAGTTTGCACGGGGCAGCTCACCTAGACAGGAGCCATTCATTGTTCCTTGAAGTTTCGCCAACGTAGTTATGATATCTATTTTGATTCACCGAAAGAAGAAGTAATCATCAACTCCAAAAGATGCTCCTAAAAAGGTATGCATAGCTCCTAGGATCCTTTTCATCAAAGCAATCTGGGTATAATATGAAGATCCCTACTGGGAGCCCAAAATGATCAAAGCTGGAGTGCCACAGGGTTGTGTACTTGGCCCAATCTTGTACCCTGAAACTGAAGGAAAAATGACAGTGACCTTCGCTAATTAAACTGCAACTCTGACTTGGGAACAGCAATGAAGATTCCATTCACTAATCAATCTAGCAAATTGAAGAATATACAACCAAGTGAAGAATTGAAATGAATGAGGCCAAGTCGATACAGCAACAAAAGGGTTCGCTAGGCTCAGATGGTGAGCCCACTTGAAGAGGAAAAAGCAAGAACTGACACTCAAATTTACCAAACTTTGGTGGAATATCGAGCTAGATTCTAATGTATCCTTCCACAACAAGATAGCCATTTACATTCAAGCTCTAAAGCTTGTCTGCTCTTTTGGAGTACAGCTGTGGGACTGCACCACCAAATGAATCAAGCCATGTTAGAGATCTTCCAGAAAACGGTGCTCAAATGCATCACAGTGCACCAGTGCACGGTGCACAAGTGCATCACGATCGGCTACAAGTCAATTCCGTAAACGAAACCATCAGGCATAGAGCAGCCATTTCCAAACTTAACTAGAGCATATTAACGAAGTGGTTGATGAAATTCTTGACATCAATGATCTCCTCAGAGAGCTTAAATGGAGGAAACGGCATGAATTAGTTCATTTATGCAAAGATAAGTTTTGATTTTCTATACATTCCTCGGCGTTCTTGTTCCGATGAACACCTCTAGTTACGTGAAATTCAGCATTAGTAGTTAGCGTAAATGGACTTCCTCGCAAACTTGATCATTAGAACCCGGATGACTCACTATCACGTCCGACGAGGGGCGTTATTGGCCCAAAGGATAACATGAAGTAGGTATTTCTGCCAACTTCGGTTGGCTCACGGCCGAACGTGAAACTGTTTACCGTACAAATGGCGTCGGACGTAATAAAACACCGTTATCAAACCCCACCTCAGCCTACCTAGATCCCTTACGCGTTCACCCCCGCGCCTTATCCTAATTGTTTATCAATATTGACCCAGAGTTTCCTAAGTGTATTCGCTAGTCGACCTTCCACCCTTCGAGTATCAAGAGTAAAAAAGGGAGCAAACTTTCAATAAGGCCTAATGGGTATACCGGAACTCCGTTTCGTCGTATATAGGGTACGCCCCGTCCGTGACTGGATCTCTCCCGTTACAAGTATCGTGCACACTGTCACATTGCGTCAGTAATTGTCACACACGGTAGAAGGAGGGGAGGAAAAAACGAGGAAAATGGAGGAAAAAATGTGAGACACAAACGACAATACAATGGTAGCTTAGTACAGACGCAAACAAGGTTTCGAGAAGGGAAGACGGAAATAAATGTCGAAACGCCTCCAAAAATGTCAATTTACGGTGACTGAAGGAGATGGGATGTGAGTCGAGACATTTCTGTTTGTGAAGTGTTCTTTTCGAAGTCTAATGTTGATGAACTTATCGATCGAAGAGTTGTTGCTAACTTTTCCCCTTATTAACTATTTGACCACATGACCTAGAAGAAATAATCTTGTAATAATTTTTGTGTTCTGGGGAAGTCGTGTGATTGATTTTGCAGAGTATTTAAATAAAAGTGGGGGGATCGTAATCTCAAATATGACCCCCTCCACTTGTGGCCTCTTGAGATCATTGAAAAAACGCTGCAAACTCTTGTACAATGATTCATTTATCCATAGAGCATAAGTATGGAGGAAACAGTGACGGTCAGGATCCCATCTCAATGGATTCAAGAGTCCTATATTCAGTAAAAAAATCTGCAAATTCTTACACACGGGTTGGTTATTCCTCGAATGGGGGAAACAGTGGGTGTGGTGGGTCCCAGACCCATTCCAATCGATTCAGGGTCCAAAATTTAGTGGAATATGATACCCCACACGCCTAGGCACCAGAAATCCCGACACATACAAAATGGGTGGATACATACCCATTTTGACCCATAACTTCTTCCGGTGGTTGCCAATCGTTCTGGGACACACATCATTGAATTCAGCGTCCAAAATCATCTATCATGGATATTCTAGTCTGTGGCCTAGTCTACATGACTGTGATCAATAGGTCTTGTCAGTTTGACCCCCGTCGAACTTGATTATGTGTTTCAAATAAATCTTGCTTGGAGGAACACGTCAAGATTGGTGCACACGTGCCGCAGTCGGATGCTCGGTCCGCGTCTACCTGTAACTGATAGCACGGTTCATCCATTACACTATGAGTGGTTTGTGGCCCATTGACCCGACCGCAAAGAGATTCATTCGGAATCACGAGTCCTTCCTCTAACCTCTCGTAGTCCCGAGGCGCCTTCCTTCCCCATCGCGGGTGGCCCCGGAGGCTATTAAACGAAATTAATTTCCTCTCTCCACGGTTCTCCTAGAGCAAATAACAACGACTACACACACAAAGGAGAAATACTCGGCTTCTCCCCATCAACTTAACGGCTTTTCCTCCGGGCCAATAAAAAACGAGGGAATCGCGAAGAAAAAACCAAAATTTCTCTTCTTTAGGGTGACATTAACTTTAATTTTCACGATTATGAGAAATATAAGGGTAGAAAGAGCTCGGTAATAACTTTTAATTGGAATTTCATCCTTCTTAGGCGAGTGTTAGAGCTGTTTTAGTGTTTTCTTCGACGAAAGCAAGATATTACTTCAAGGCGATAGAAGTTGGTGGCTCTCGATGGAAGGCCTCGTTGATACTCTCCAGTGAAAAATGCATTGAGTGCTGTTGAGGGCCGTTTCGTAGGTTGTCGGACGATGGTGAGCAGGAAAACAGCCGTTTACAGGTTATTGAACCAGAAAGGGGGTCAAGGAAAATTACCTTCTGTCCCAGAACCGCTCAATCATGAAAAAAATCGTGTGGGAATATTTCAGGTTACTCTCTCATACCGAGCGATCACCAAACAGAGATTTTGGAATGTGCGGGCAAAATAACACCTTTTCGTTCGGCAAGAATACTTTTTAGGTGATATATAGGCGGCTGACGTTGTTAGTTACATTATTCCTCGTTAAATAGCGGAAGATTTGTGGTTCACCAACTGGTCTGAATCGATTGAAAGGCTCCCAAGGTTCGATCTACTTGGATACAATAATTTCGAATTCAGCTGCTCTGAATGACATCGCCGAGGCTGACACCCCCTCTGGGAAATGACCCGGTAACATTCTGGAACCCCCTTCACGTTTCAGGATGGCCAGTGACAAGTTCATTAGCGCTTAAGCCCTTTCGATATAATTCGGGGCCAAGCGTAGATTGAGGTACATGTTGCTAGACGCCGATAACCTCGCGCGAAGGGAGGATACAAGGTAGCCATGGGAACCGACCCTCCACCTCCATGTCATTTAGTGCCCTCTCATCAGGTGTGCCAAATCGGACTACGATGAATAATTTGTCCGTGCTGATGGTTTTTGGGATTATCTCATTACCTATTTAACAAAGCGTGATGGTTCAGTCATTTAAATATGATTAGGTCCTAATAATATGAGCTCTGAGCCTAATATATCACCGTATAATACGGAATAAGAGCGCACTTAGCCTGTTCGAAATTTGAAAAAGATGAATAATATAATACTCAAATCTATTTCTCTTACAATAATTATGATGAGTTCATGATGGTTATATCGCTTCAAAAATATCAGTCGTCTATTGGTTTGCTGTGAGCACTTAGGCCTTTCAGACATGATAATAATATATGATGATTATAATTAAATAAATGAAGAATATTTATTAACGCCAACTGATATAAAAATCGTCATTTCTTATGATGATGATGATTTATTTTCTTTCTTTTGTGATGTTTTTAATAAAAAATTAATGGACATCATTGGGCCTTACAAAACTTACGGTTTTGTTTTTGTTACAGGTGAGTGAGAATTGTTCATCATGGGTAAGCCGGTTATGTCAATAGTTACTTATATTACGGAGACGCTGCTTTGTCAGAAGCATCAAATTCACACAGTAATGAACCAAGGCATTTGCCTTATTTTTTTTTGCACATTTACCGGTGGCTTATATTTTGAATTTCAAGAGGGCGTGGAATCATACCGAGATTTCCTTAAAATTCATTCTGACAGAACAGTGGGAAATTTGTTTTGAACTGAATCCATTGTGCCTCTTCCCTCGTCGAGTTCCCAATGTTATCTCATGCGTTGGAACAATATTTCTTGAAAAAATCTCCAGAGTTACACGAAGACGGGGAGCTAGTTGTATTTAGGGCACGTGATACAAGAGTATAATGAGGAATGTGTGTCACTGGTACCGAAGTCGTCTTAGTTGGAAAAATGACGTAAACCCTTCGTTGGGAAGGCACATCACGTACAGGAGTGATTCATGGGGCTTCGTGTGTTACATCGGCTGTACCCTTACATTCGTGGAAATGCTAGAGGATCATCTTTTTACGGGAGGGATTTCGGGTTGACCCGGTTTCTATTGAGGGGGGTAAAATATTTTTTGTCGTCGACCTTTATTCGCATCGAAAGAGTATGCGTTCTTAATTTTATATATTTTTCATGTTATTCGCGCAATTAGCATTACTCTTATCTCGCGGTATTGCGTACTAACTCTTCCCGCTAAAATTTCACTTGCCCGTTCACTCATCCAGTTCTGCCACTTCCATACTGTATTAATCGGACACGTTGGAAAGTTGCCCATTACGCACCATCTCCATCTCTCGTCATTCCCCTAAAACGTAATATTAAGTCGTCTGGCTTCATGCCTATTTGAAACTCTTGACAACTTCGAAAGCCTCGACGGATTGTCAGTTTGCAACAAAAAGGTTTGGACATTCGGAATGCGTTTTCCGTGTTTTTGCGCCTCCATACAACGTTTTGAGTACAAATTCCATGTGAAGTGTGTTCAACTTCAGAGGCCATTACGTATGTGCAACTCCCATTATCCAATGCCCTGTCGGCTAGCAGACGGAAAGTATCAGCATCACTGATGGGAAACCTGCCAGTTCACGATGACATTGTAGCTTGTACAGACTGCAATTCTCGAAATTTCGTTGATATTTTTTCTGCATGTTTTTGTGGATATATTTTTAGCTCAACAAAAACCTTAGGCCCTGAAGTGTGCTGATGTACGACCGTAGGATCTCACGAATGCTAAAGTTTCAGATCAGGGGACGGTGGAAGTACGAGAGCGGCGTATCAAAGCCGCCGGAGAGTCAATTAGGTTTAACGCTGTTCATAACAATGTCTGACGCTCCTGGGTGTATTCATACTTGACAGCATTCGCGCCTGGAAATGACAAGAAGGTAATATCGCGCGCTTGATATGTGATAGGGTAGAATTATTGATTTTGAGCTTGTCGAATGCATTCATCGAGCTCGTTATGAGAGTGTTTTGCTGTTGGTCTAGCAACACTGACTTATTTAAAGAGTTGGGCTGATTAAATGATTTGGAATGTTCATTTGTGACTTCAAGATTTGAGAGTGTAAAATAAAATGGAAAAAATGAACGTACGAACGAGTGTCATTTATAAATGGCAGCCTAATGCGGGTGGGGGGCTGCTAAAAAATTATAAAACGAGCCTTTGAACAGAAACGCTCTCGAAAGGGGGCAACACCCGAGGGAGAGTTACAAATAATCGTACAATTCAACGCTTTGGACACCTATTAATATTGCGGAAAGGTACTCGAGGAAGAGGGGTTGGGGGTACGGGAGCGGGTCTTCGAAATGGAACGGGGAAAAGGAGAAGCTGCTCCCTTTAAAATGAAGTTTCAGATTCTGAACCCGCACCTGAGCAATGTGATTTATCTTTGGGTCTAATCAGGGGAGATGCACTTTGGTAAATGAGTTAACATCAATAATTCAGAGTGAGAAAGGCCTATCTCTAATGTCAAGGAAGTTAAAGAGCTCAGAGACTCGGGGTTTGTCCCAGGGGTTCGCAGTTTCCGAGACGAATCCTTTTCAAATGCTAAGTTTAATGTTGAAGAAATCGATCGAACTCGACGAGATCCGCCCTCTACTGCATTTGTTTTCATGCGTATATTAATGGAGAAAGTGACCATTTCATGTGAACTCCATGCATTCAATTATTTGTTACTCAAAATCAGTCACTCAGTGATTAATTCTTTACAAATCCCCTGTTTTGGTTGGTTATTCATTGAATAATCTTCCAATGTTTTCAAGTATCACACACTGGGCACAAGTCTTCGTGTTTTATTTCTGGACATTAAAAAGTAGTCCTTAAATAGCAACATCAACCATTATTCCTAAAATAATCTTTTTTTTTTTTTTTTCAATATAAAAATTTGGTTAGAGACTATTTTTGGCTCTAGTTGGTTTTCAAATCATCTCAGCCGGATGGGCCAAATTAGGGGAAGGGTAGGGGTGAAAATTTGTTGTTTCAAATCTGATGGATTTGATTCAAATCAGACACGTTGGGTATGACTTTTCCATTAAATCTTGCATGCTGAATCCATTTATAGGGGTCCTTGACAGATTGATGCCAACTGGAGTTGGGTTTAGGTCAAAATAAGTATTCACGTACCTACCTGTTGGGATGAGTCCTAGACACTCTATACTGACTTCTTTTTCCTACAGAACTTCAGCCAAGAAATTGAAGTGCTTAGTCAAAATATGAAACGTTCCATTCTCCCTGGGTGAATTGCAATCATAAAATCGGTTGCATTTCTATTTCGTGTAATGTTTTGTGGAAATTCCAAATCCATAAGAGAACTCAAGTTCCTTCGTATTATTTCTATGAGACTCTGTTAGGTACCTAGTAGAAGAAGACATGACCTCCGTCTTACTGGGGTAGGTGATTGTCCTACGCCAGAACTGTAGCGCCCTCACTTGAAAAGACTTGAGCACTGAACTGGAACAACTTTTGAACCTATGTTCTAGTTGTTTGTACCCAACCTGTACCAATACATTGAAAAACTCTAGCCTATTCACTTGTATCATGAAGAGAGGTTGAAGACCATGGGTTTGTAGTAATTTGTCTCTTTCTTGAAATTTTGTGCAGACACACTTTTCCCCTAGCCATAGGGGCCTGCTCACCTTGGAAATCTCAAAAATACTGCATGACTACTACAGTGAGATCCACCCAGAATGATAAACGACTGTGGAAAAATTCGCAGCATTTTCATTTTGATATTCAGTCGTGTACATTGAAACCATTATCATTTTGAATATTATACATTGCCAGTATGGAGAAGGCTGGGTAAATGCTAATACTGTAATGTCAAAAATATTGAGTAGCTTGTTAATCCTTATCCGTGCGTTATAGGGAACACTGCCACAGAATCCTGTGAAGCTCCTCCAGTACTATCTATGGTGAGGCCCAGAACGTTGAATTCAACATTTTCGATAAGTCGCCCCCCCCTTCATACCCCTTGCAACCACACATGTCTAAAAAACACGCGTTGTGCCTCACTTACCTACTTACCTGAATATTGAAGAAACGCTACTGTCTCCTAGAAAGTCCGTTACCGAAGACCCAACCTAAGGGATTTTCCTGACTTTCAAGCAAAACCCCTTTTCTAATGATAATTTACGTCAGTGGTGAGACCGGTCGAGCGTAAATGTAAACACTCCGTTACCTGCAGGTGAGAACCCCTTTTCCGAGTTGAGACCCCCAAAGAGTTACATCAGCGCAAGCAAAAGTTTGGTTGATTGCATTTAAACTCAAAAATTGTCCGTCTACCCTCTTCCCTCGGGGTCGAAATAGGAGTTCATAAACGAGTTAACGGAGTTGGATGCAGGTATCCTCTCCAATCCACTTCCTCCCGGGCATTTTCGTTCACTTACTACCAATAATTGCGCTTACTTGGTTCCACGAAAATGAATTTACCTACCTTCACTCCCCTAAGTAGAAGTTAACCCTCTGGACTGAATAACAGAATTATGGTTGGGGAGCACTAGGTTTAAAACAAAAGTACAAGCTATACCCTTGTATATTGCATCAAAATCTTCTCAGGCGAACGCAGTTAGGAGTTCCGCGCCCTTAAGTTTAATGGATGAAAGTGATTTCACTTCATTTCCTAAAAGACTTTTTTCTATGCGACTTGTGGAGGTAAACATTTTGAGCTGTTGACGCTTCATTGCCCAAGATGATTTTTTTCTTAAATCAGTCCTTCAAAATTAGTGATCTCTGCGGAGGCTGCACAAGAGTATTTGCATGTTTTGGGACAAGATAAGTAGTTACTTTATCCTGCGTGAGATAGAAAAAGCAAGTTTAGATTGAATTCAAAAGCAATTTAGGTAGAAAAATACAAATCTTTCTATTTAAGGCTCGGACTGGTCCGAGCAGAGTGCAACCCTTCCATCATCCACCATGCTCTTCATTCGAGTTTGAATCACATAGACCTCATTCACCACTACCTATACTGCAAAACCGCTTTAACCTCAGGTTGGGGAATGTGCGGGTCTCGGTGGATCTCTTTGTTTGCAAAGGGAGTCAGAACTAGGTGGTATATCTTCGAGCAGGTGCCATAACTTGCGGCTGTGAAGATGAAGGAGGTACCCCTCCCTGTTACGGGGGGTAGCCTTTTCCTGCCCTACCCAGGGCGTTATCTGTTTGCATAAACCGTATCGTTTGGCCGCAGCAACAAATGGGCTACATTAGACGGCCTGGTGCGAGGTGCGAGATTCGAGGGGCAAGGAAAGGGCTTTTCCTCGGGTGGCCCCCTTCAACAGCAAATATCCTTAATGAACGGTGGGGGCCCTTCTGGGAAAATGTATGCTTAAACAATGTTAATGCACGGGGACCATTACTTCTAAGAGCGTCTTCACTCAACCACTCATTTTCCTTCCTTCCATTGCACTTTAATTTTCTTCAATTTATCTTCGAACCCCACTGACTAGGAGATCTGTTATACTGGGAAGCAGTATTGACTATTTTCGCAGAGGCAAAATCGAGGAGAAAAAAGTGAATCAAATATGTATTATTGTAATTTTACTCAAATAGCGTCGGATTGGTGAAAATGGGGGTATGATACAGTATGATACTGAGTGAAGAAGACTTTCCGCAGTAGGCGGTCTCGGTAGTTGTTTGAAATTGCATTCAAATTGAAATCGATTTTTCATGTTGGTTCGCAAATCCGTACTCGTGCAAATCGTCCACCATTAGCTGGCGGATCTCATAGGTTTTCCCGCTAAAACAGAGCTCGATTCAAAAGAACACCAGGAAACCTGACAGCGCAGAATCAAACATTCCTATTCCGAAATCTCTTCCCCTCGTACCAAACCTCGGCGCTAAGTGGCTCTTCAATGCCGCATCTGAATATGCAATCAACAAAATAGCCACTGTCGAAACAAGTAAACTGCTCCTCGACCACTCTCCATATCGTATGCGCTCTCCGTATCACACGTTGAATAGTGATGAGCGAGATCGTCAAGTTGCGCTCTGATCGGTTCCGACCCTTCGAATTCATCGGAGAATGTTAATCACGTCAGCTCAATCCGGTCCAATTTCAGAAGTGGCTGACGACCACTGACTACTGACGTTCCTCGCACAAAATCCCGGGACGTTCGTCTCTCTCAGAATCGCTAATGCGTTCGAGTGTCAATCAAATGATTAGGCGCTTCGCTAAAAAGCATTTCACACGTGTCCTGCTGTCTCTGGGCAGCGGCGGTTTGTTACCTGGATAGGGCAGCGCATGAATCATTACGTAGGAAATGTTGAATCCAGATCACGTCCTTTGTTGACGTATTGATTGGACAACTGAGTTGGCTCCATTTGGAAAGTCTTGATATTCTAAACATTTGCCGTCACCATTAGACCCAGTTTTCAGATTCAGTCAATAAGTAATGAAGGGTTTGATTTTGTATAATTTATCAGCTTTGACTACTAGCAATGATTCAGCATTTTAAGACTACGCGCAATATTCCAACTATCAGGGTCATGATAAACCTGAAAAATGCAAAATTCATAAAGAAAATACTGTACTATGTTAGGAATTCTATTGATTATGACTCGCCTCGCTTGTCCGAAACCCCGGTACTACAGTTTTTGCGCTTATCAGTCGCTCTGCTCACTCTGAAAACAATACGTGAAAAACCGCCTAACAGAGATCCCATACAACAGAACGAGATTAGATAAATATACGGCATTTAACTATTTTATATGGAAAAGACAACAATACTACTAATCTTTCCAAAAATGATTTTTTCCAATTAATTTTGGAATTCAATCGGCTGAGAAATTCATGGAAGTGCTTTATAGTGTAGGCAGCCATCTTACGAATGATAGGGAGACTCTTAGGCTTAAAGGCTTCTTGTAACCTCCCTTGAAAGGATCGTAATGGAGAACGAGGGAATGGTACGCGCGACGACACACTGTGTGAAGGGGAAACACGGGTGAACCCGCATACTAATCAAAATAATATAATGTTTTGCCGCGGTGAGAAGGTAAATTTATGCAATTCATCCCCCAGCTCGTGGGGTCGGCGCCGAAAGAGCCTCGTCGAAAGCGTTCCTCAGCCTCTCCATCATTTATATAGACCCATCTCCCGCGATGCTATTCTAAGAGCAAAAGACGCGTACAGGAGGTCCTACGGGCACCGCAGTGGTTTCAGGATGTGGCTTTTAAACCGTTTCCTGTAATATCAGATTCAAGCTCGGGAAAGGGGTGTAGTAACAGTAACGCGGCCGAGAAGAGAAGGAGAGAGGGCACCTGGTCCCGACTTTATAAATGATTCCAAGCCTTCATCTCGTGCAGTTCGGATACATTTCCTGGGGAAGTTTTCGGGAATGGAGGGTCCCTCGTCGAAAATGGGTTTTGTTAACACGACTGGCGGAAATGCGCAGCATAACTGACTCAAGAGGGGATTTCCCAGCGTAAATCACATTTTTGAGTAGCAAAAGGTGGTTCGTCAAAAGGATTCGACGTTGACGAAATGATATTATTGTATAACTGAGGAAATGGTGATTTCATATTCAATTATTCTCTTTCAGTTGGTAATTATTGAGTATTAATACGTAAATTTTGTAAGGAAAAAACGTGAATATTAGAGTTATTAAACGTCATAACTCCAAAATTACTTTTTTCGGCAATTTCGCTGCTAATCGGCTACCAATTATACTTTGGTCATACAACAATTTTTTTTCTTCGCTGGGAAGATTTCAATATTCTATTCTATAATATCACTATTCTCGAAATGAAGAATACCCTTGAAAACAGCTTGAATTTTTTTTTTTTTTCATCCAATTTATTTTAATCGTATTTATACTCGCAATAATCTTCTTTTTGCAGCCTTCCGAAGCTAAATTTTTTTTTTATAGTTCAAGTTTTTTTACGTATCAGTTATGATCAATGAGAGGAGGACGTTTAAGGGGACACCTTGAGTTGAGGAAGCACTGGAATCAGTCAATTGGTTGCCTGAAATCAGTCAATTTTGGCAGAAGAAGGTAGTAGGTGTTGCTTTTTCACTGAAACCAGACTATGTGTTTTGTTTGTTTGTCATTTTCTGTAATACAAGGTTATTGTTTGACGCTACTTACTTGTAATGGGTTTGCTTAACACTATTCAGTTGCTTTTTCACCCTCAAATCTCCTAAATTGAGGTGACCCTATGCCATCCCATCAATAATTAAAAATAATATATATTTCTTCAATCATTTTTTACTCCATTAATTTCCGTTTATTTTCGAATACTTCTTTAGACGCTCCAAGAAACCAAAGAAATCGAGCTATAAAGTCAAAGTGGCTATAAATATGAACTTTTGTCTCATCATTTTCAAGAGAGGGTAACACGAGTTTGAGCTTTTAAAGGTCTTTCCCTTGCCCTCGAAAGGTTAATGACAACGCTCCTCTCCTTCCTCTCCACCATTCCGAGGGTTTGTTGTCTTTCCACAGAATTATGGCAGAGGTAAGCTCGGTGGCATTCATTATACTGGCGAGAGGAGGGGGGAAGCTCGCGAGGGATGCTCGGAATTAGGTAGCTCGGGAATGAAAAACGGTCCTCGAGAAAACCTCTATCCCAACCTCAAAGAAAAAGCTGTGTTACAATGATTGTTATTATGCTGCTAGCTTCAAGTTGAAAATGAAATTTCAATTAAGCCCGACAGGTATAATCGTGTGATTTGACAGCGGTTTGCTTGTTAAGATCTTTGTAGCTCGTAGTTGCCCGCTGCTGGTTTTAGTCCGATCAAATTTATTCATGCTGAGAGTATGTAGAGACCTCGAACCATCAGTTCAACGTTTCTAAGTGAAGCTCTCTGACAACTGATCTGGAATCATGCTTTTGAAGTAGAATGATGGGTATTTCATGTTCACCACCGTCAAAATGAGGAACTCGGTTTGCTCCATTTTCCCCTGTCCAAAGAATATGCTCACGAATTGCCACCGGGTCACTCTGCCGTCTGCCTTTTGAAGTATTTGCAGATGGCATTTTTGAGTGGGGCGGGGACTTTTCATAAGAGCCCTCAGCATACCGCACCCGTCCGATCTGTAATCCCGCTATTGTTACTTTTGGGTGATGAGAGACAATGACGAGTGCTGAGTTCCATACAAGCAGGACGCTATCGATTTAATACCGGGGAAAAAAGAGAACGACAAGGTAGAAAGAAGAAAAGACGGATTAAGTGATGACAAACGTTAGAGACATATTGGATGGGAAGTTGTATCTTAGGGGGGCTTCCATACAGAGGGAAGCCGTAGGGTGTCGTGGTGGTGGGCTGTTGCCTGGAGGCTACCGTCAGCCATATGCTCATCAGTGTTCCACCATCATCAACAACTAAGAAACAAGAGTATGTGTTCTACAAGGGTGGTTTTTTAATACTACTTCCCTTTTTCTTTCAGTTCCTTTTATGTTCTCCCGGGCGCATTCGAATAATAGAAAGATATTGCATATAAAAGTAATCTATTAAATGTATGAGAGCCCCTGGAAGCGGCTTAGTACCTTCACCTCGTTGAACTCCCTGAGATATTTATGGCGACAGTTTCTAAACGATGATATATGAGTATTCATGTATCTACCCTTGCTCATCAAAATGAGAACTAAGTGGAAAATCTGTTTTAGGGTGTTATATTGAGCGACTAGCTATTTCTAATAAGAGTAATCAATGAAGTGCTGCTCGATACTGGAGTCATCGTTTCAATTCTAGAATCATCAAGTATACCTCAGTTATGTAAGAGTGAAAAATTCAGTCAGCGGTAGGTTCACGCCTCTAAAGCCTCGTGTCGATTAGCTGGTCCATTTTGGTTGATTATTCCTTTAATAATCAACCTATGTTTTCAGGCAGAAATCCAATCTCTCCGTTGGCCGAACATTTCTGTGCGTTTCAAGGTTCCTAGATCCACGCCGTACCTGATAGTAGAAAAATTTCCAAAAATCTGGAATTTTGGCCAAGGACCCATTTCCGGCTATAGTTGAAACTTTCAGCAAATTTAGGACCAATAGACGTGTCCCAGATGATTAAAGCCACCAGAAGAGGTTATGGGTCCAAATTGGTATCTATCTACCTATTTCAAAAGCGGGTTTTCGAGATTTCTGGCACCTAGGCGTGTGGGATATTATTTCCACTGAATTTTGAATGCTGATTGATTGGGATGAGTCTCCATGCTCCTGGTCCGAGGAATAACCAACCATGTATAAGACTTTGCAGCGTTTCTCATACATTTACGAAGAATCCGAATATGGAATAAAAAACGCTTCCGTATAATACAATGCTTATACAAAATTATACAAATAATACAATTGTACAATGGTTTGTAAGCATGATTCCTTAATACAGGTGAATATCGCTCGACTCTGTAAAATGTGATAGTAAATTACAACTAGAAGGAATTACTACCAGCTAAGTTACGTATTTTTAAAACAAGACAACGATGAAGAAAGGATGTCTACAACTCGGAGCACTTTGTGAATCTGCAGTATACATCATGTATGTGGTAGCCGGGAGTGTCTTAACAGCAAGCATACTAGGTTGACAATTCCACGTTCGCCTCATTCCCCAATTAAAATTTAAAAATAATCGCCTCCTTCGCCTATCTCGAAACAACTTTTGAGCCTAAACGAACCATATAGAGCTTGATCCAATCTGAAAAAGGAAAAAAAAACGTTTTAAAAACAACGTCCATTATTCACCACCCCGGATAATTATCGGATGCTATTTCAGACTCTAACTACGTTGAGGAAAATCCAACGTTCGTAACATTAGATAAACGGCCGGGCGCTCTATTTAAAGTGGTCGAAAGATAAGCGTATTTACGGTCGGAGTGGTCTCCTATGAGGTTTCAAATTCGAAAGACCGAATGAATCCGTATAGTTGAGTCGTGAGGTGTAGGCAAAGGTAGTATTTTCACATCATGATTTTTGTTAACATGTCTCGCATTACGAGGTACCATAAATAATTTATACGACTCGAGAAAACACGAATCATTGTACATTTCAGGGTCACTGAACGAATTTTCTTGGTGAATGCGTTTATTTTAAACTCAAAAAAGGATAACATTTTCGTTCTACTTTCCTCTTTCAAAGTCTTGTACGTATCCTCTTGACTTCCTGGCAAGGGGAGGCGTGTCGCAAGCTGAAGTACGTGTAGGTATATTAGATGATGTAGGTATCTTGCGGGGTGAAAAGGCAATTCAAATGTCGGAGAATTGTTT